>WTSP01002806.1:0-45592 GCA_025331215.1 Actenoides lindsayi
CCCATCTGGCCCCATAGACTTGTGGGTTTCCAGTTGGCTTAGAAGATCATTAACTACCACTTCCTGGATTATGAGGGAACTGTTCTGATCTCCATCCCTATCTTCCAGTTCAGGGGATTGAATGCCATGAGGATAATTTGAGCAAGCAACATTGATTTAATTCAGTTGCAGATAGAAGGGTTCAAAAAAAGACTCATAAAGCGTCATCACTAAATTGAAAAAAAAAAAGAAAAAAAAAAAAAAAGAACACAAGAGAACTTCCCTCCCTGTGATGCTTCAAGAACCACAGACTGAATCCAATTTGTTTTGCTCATGTGAGTAGTTCCTCACTTGAGTGGTAGGTCAGTCTAGGACAAGTAAACTTGCAATTCAAAGAAATTGCATCTAAAATGAATATAATAGGATAGTAAGTGTAGCAAATGACTCAGGATAGCAAATTACTTATTTTGCTAATGAAATTCCAATGGCTGACATTATGGCAGCTGTGTTAGTCTCTCCATTTATTTGATGAAGTCTTCAAATCATTACACATAAGAGAGTTGGTTGAATATAAATACCAGACTGATTTAAGCACTATAAGAAATAAATATACCCACCACTTTTGAAAACTTTGTATTTGTTTTACTGTATCTAAAGCAGACTATTAGGATTCAACTGTGTATATCAGTTTTATTCCTTTTCTAGTACAGAGTTTAGAGGTTGTCATGTAGGAAGATAACACAGAAACATTTCTGCAGGCCCTCTATTCCTGAGGGACAGCACAAATTGTGGACCAAAACATCTGAAACATCAGACAATGATCTGGGTTTTCCTCACTAGTTCCTCTTTTATTAGTGACCCAGCTAAAGCTAAAAATGTTATCCTTCCAGATTTATGGCTGTTCATATTCTGGACTCGTGGTTAGAATTTTGGTTTCTAAGAGGTAGACCAAGCCCTTAGATTTTTAAACTGGACATAACCAACAGACTTCCTCATTAATTCCCTGTGTGAACTGGAAATTCCACAGCTACCGTCTGCACAGATGAAACACTGGACTGATCTGAGACAACATGCTACTCTGACTCAAAGTGTTTGACTAAATTCCTAGTCAACTTCACAACAAAGTATTTGAACAATCTTTATGTCAGGTGAGAATTTCACACAGACACAGAGCTTCTCACAGGCAGGTTCTGCAGTACACAGTCCAATAGTTGGGCACTATTTTCATGTTTAAATATAATAATTAATGTTTTGGGTGGAGACCCTGGTCATTCCAGAAACTCCTCCAGACAGTTCTGCCCATAGAACTGACTAAACTATACATGGATAATGCATTTGTAATTAGTCAGTAGAAACTGATCCTGTAGACGAAGAATCGATGACATAGAACAAACTTTTGCACATAGCTAAGATAGGAGGTGTTTTGTAGATAGTTTAGGATAATCAATAGCAATAGATTGTGCATGTGCTGGAGTGATCACATAGAACCATGGGCCAGCTCGGTCTAAGTATTCAGCAAAAGATGCTTCAGGGAGTGTCAGTGAATCCAATGGAGTCACTGTCACACTGAAGACAGTGATTGTCACCATCAGGACAGCAGCTAACCATCCTATTCCAAAGATTCACTTTCCCATGTGAGCTTTATCCTATGTAAGAGATGTCAATAACTTCATGTTTTAGCAAACAATCTGCCATTTATCAAACACTCTCTGCCAATAGTAATTTAAATATTTTTAATTACAATAATGAGAAAAAGTAGACAATAAAAGCTCTAAGTATTTAGCAAGTAGAAAGGCACATTTTCTATTCATCATACATAAGACAGAGGTTTTTTATTTCATACAGATTCACAGCTGGTTTAGTGAGTAATTTTGAATAGTCACGTGACTGCATGTAGATATTAGCCTTAACAAAGACTTAGAGAGTAGGTTTTTCTCGTGTGAGGATTTTATTTCAGGAACAGTATTTATGGTTTCTTATTTAAACTTGGATGCAACAAAGAAAGCAGAAATGAAGGAAAGACACTAAATTTTTATGCTTTGCTGGTTTAGTCTTCTGAAGTCAAAAATGGCTCTTGAGTGATACAATATTCCAAGCTTTCTGTACTGTCTTTTGCATTATTGGTAAGTGGGAAAAAATTAATTTAAGTAGAAGTACATTCCTCTAAAGCGAATTTGATTTTGCAGTTCTCTTTCAGGGGTTTCTATTATTCTAAACTACTGTAATCAACTAACTAAGGAGATGTGAAAATCCAACCACATCATAATTGTGGAGAGGGGCCTGCTCCAGTGACCTCTGTAATTCTACTAACAGCACAGGGAACCATGAGCTTGAAGTGTTAATATTCCTCTCAAAATTATTCAGTGGTAGCCCATGAAGAGTGGTGTGGTTTTGGTCTCATTTGGCCTCAAATTCCTAAATACCTCTTCCCCAATGGCTGTCCTACACCACTCCTAACTTTCCCCTCCTGATGCACTAAAAGCAGTATTTCACTGCAACAAATACAGGATGTGTTGGTTTAGATGCCTCTGCCTGCCTAAGACTAAGGTTTTGTTGTCTAATAGTCTCAGTAGCTTTGCTAGATTTCACCTTATACAAATCAAGTGTATCTCATTTGATTTTTGCCACCAACATGACTACTGTTGGTTGCATGATCTTTTTGGTATCTGCTTCTGTACGCACTAAGATGCCACATCACAGGACACCACACATCCACCTGTGTTGTTGGCAGTTTTGTGTCCAAACCATCAAAATCCAACTAGTTCTTTCCAATCTTAGAAATGGGCCTAGATATGTTGCATTTGTGTGACATGCACAGAGGGATGACAGTCTTGTTATTACTGAAGGGAAAGTACAACCTTTCCAAGAGAATTTGGATATTGACTAATGAGAGGATCTTTACTGGCATTAGTTTTAAAACAGATAACAAAAGTGATTTGTAAACATTCAGGAAGTCATAGCTGAATTCCAAGAAGCATAAAACATTTTTACTTTGAAAGGTAGGCCACAGCTGCTGACAAGTTTGGTATGGTGCAAAACCAATCATTCCTACAACTGCTTTCAGCAGATTAAAAGCATAAATATCTTTACTTTCTTCATTATTCAAATTCACATCTTTAGCTTTGTTACACAGATCTCTCCTAAATTATCCAATGGTCTTCCTTTAATATTGATTCTTCATTTTCAACATTTAATATACCAAGTAATGCTGTTGCATGGATCAGAATATTATGGGATTTATAACAATTTTGTATTGATTTATTCACCCATTACAATGTATTGTAGATCTTGAAAATCTACAGTCAGTCACACATAAAATCATGAAAGATTTCATCCTCTAGTTTTCCAATACTGTTTTTCACTAGAAATATTATAATTTTTCTATGAGATTTCCTTGCAAATGGAGAACTTTATTTACAGTTCGATCTGGCAAGATTACTCAGATCCAAAAGAGTCTTGTAATAAGATATTACAAAGTACTTTCGGCTTACCAGTGAAGGCAATACCCACTGCGTTCATTGGTAACTGTTCCTGGACTCCTCCTGGAAGAAGGATTTTCATGACCTTTCTAAAAGGGACCAAGAATCCAGACAGGGTATATAGTTTGATTTTTGTTTTAACAGCAACAAAAAAAAGAGCACTAAACAAAATAACGAACAAAAAGATCCTTAAATTGTCTAATTGTGACACTCACTTTAGATAGTCTACACAATCTGTTGCTTATCTTATAGTACTGGTCACATGATTATCACCATTGATTTCTCATTGTTTGAATTTCATAATAACCAGGAGCTTTTAACACTGCCATGTGCCTTTCTCCAGAGTGAATAGTTATGCAGACAGTTATTAGCCTGCGAGATTACAATACCACCATAAACAGAGATTTGCTTGCATGAATATTTTCAGTGTGTGAATAATATATGTTGCGAATCAAAGTGAATGTGATGTTTTTCTCCAACGTAACATTTGCAAACACTTTCAGCATTATTTATTCAACTTTGCCTATAACAGCTGGTAAATGTTGACTTGTTAACATGCAACTGCTGTAAATACGGAATTTGTCTCAGTTTCTTTAACAGTTTACATTTGCAAAGCAATGAGTCAAGTTACATGGTTAACCTCATGATCTGGTCTTGTTTTAAATTGCTTTTCTACCTTTTCTCTTGAAGATGCTCTTGTTGAAAATGAAGATGTTCTAAAACTGTGTTGCTTCTTATCTCAGTCTTGCTATGTTTCATTCTTTCTGTCTCTCTAGAGGAAAAAAAAAAACACAACCGAATAAAAAGGTATTTCATAAAAGTAATCAATTAATCACTTTTTTTTTGTTATTTTTTTTGGCACATTCTCTCCCAGTATTCCTGGTACTTTAGAATATAAGCTTTTCCTGGAAGGGGATTTATGCTAGTATTTTCCTGCAAAGCACTAAGAGTATAGTTTTTTAAAGAGACCCTATCTTCTTTATAATAAAAAGTTGGTTAACTGTGATCCAGTCTTCTTTCCTAGTAACTGAAGCTGACAAATAAGGTCTCCTTCTATCCTCCTCTATTCATTCACACACAAACAGGCCAGAATGACTGAAATTGTTACTGAGATATTACTGACTACATGGACTGGATAAAAGAATTCTTGTGCTCTCTCTTACTGTTAATTATGTTTTTTCTTAAAATCTCCTTTGAGAATAAGTGATTTAACCCCCAAGCTACCTTGCGCCTTGTGAATTATTCTCACGCCTCACTTTTTGATTATGGCAATGTCACTGATAGCATCAGCACAATAATTAATAGCAGGTTTTGTCAATTTTCTGCTTGACAAAATCCTCCTCAAGCCTTACCTACATCTTACCACATCACATGGGATTACATTTCTTTCCTTCTTCTTTTAATCTTTCACTTTTCTTCTCTGTATGTGCATATCTTGAGCTTTATTCTCAATGATGCTTACTTCCTTCATCTCCACGTGAAATAAAAAGAGTTTTCAGGGCTCCAAGGTTTCTGCTGTCTCATTTTCAGTGTTTAGTAATGCCTTACCAGCAAATCCTCCCCAAAACAAAACAATGATACCCTGGAATATTTTGTTTTTCAGCACAGCCAGTGCACAATACGTTAAACAAAGCTATTGACAATTTCAATTTACAGCTGGAAATAGAGAAATTATTAATAGAGAAAACCAGGAAATATCCACAGCAAGACCACCATTATCTAAGAAATTATTTGCTTTCAAAATATATTAAAATCATGCAGATCTTAGCAGGACTGTTTGTAGCACAACACTTACCTGCCTCCTGGCAACACAGTTACAAAGGCGAAGTGTGTCTCTTTCCACTTGTGATTTTATAATGAGATGTGAGCCTACATTAAAGAGTAACATGTTTGTTTTCTGAGTGAAATTCCCCAGGTATTCCAGGATGCCAGGCAGCCTTTTTGTCTGTCTTCTCTATTGCTAGCATGTTTCATAAATCTAATTCAAATGCAGCTGAATCTTTTCCATTGCAAAGCATGAGGTTTTGAAGCTAGGCAGACATCACATGCATAAAATGGTTAATTACGTTGTGGCTTTCAAAGGCAATCTTAGTCTAAATCATTTGCTGCTCTGTGAGAGAAGGGTCACCTATGCACCATAAGTACAAAGGAAAGAAGGTATTTCTGCTGTCTGTTCTGTCTCCATTTTGAGTGCAGGCTGCCTGCTGATTATTCTGCATTCACTTCTCTAAAAAGCTTATTAATGTGGTCTAGAGGGAGACTGTCAGAAATGGCAGGCTGAATCAAGGGATTTTCCTTCAACATCCAAATGACATGCTGCAGCAAGAGAATTAAACAGATGACTAACCAATGCCCTTTTGCCTGCAGATGAAGATGGAATTGCCCACTTGTAAACCAGCGACTGACATTTGGGTGGACTAAATCGTCCTGTTATTGTACTGCTAGTTTCTAATCACTGGTGTTTTCTTGATCTCAAGTGCCTCAGCTGAAAGCCTTCTCAGTTCTCAGAGACTCGTTTGCTGAAATCCTCAGCAGAGCTTTTGCTGTAAACATTTAACCATAGAGAAGTAGTGCTCTAACGCTGACTGAGGAGAAGAGTTGGCTTCTAGGTATTTAAAACATTAAGCAGCAAAAGCTTTAATGTCAACATTCACAAGTGCTTTACTATAGCTGTGAGTTGTTATAATTGAGTTTTCCTGCAAATGCTTTTTTCTCTCCCTTCCTTCCTTAAGATCTGGAATAGCTTGAGGTTTTCTTTGCCTCATGCTGTTAGTTGTGGCTTTGAGACTGGGCCCCATGCTGTCATTCTCTGGATTCTTTCAATCTGATTGTTAGCTTCAATTTCTAAAATCAAGATTGGATGGCAACAAGGGGCTTTAATGAAAAGTGGAAAAAAAGTCAGCGGCATTAAGAATTCTTATATGCAACAGCATATAATGTGGTCAAGCTGATTGTGTTCCAATCTTCTAAACTGTCAGATGATTTTTACCTTGTAATTAATATTAAAAGGAAGAATGTACTGTTCAGGAACCAAAGGTACCATGACACCTATAGACATTCTGTCCAGGTTTCTATTTGTCACAACTCTGATGTTTGTAATTTTTAAAAAAACATAGACTGCAGTATCCCACAAACACTGTCATTAGAATTTGCATTTAGAAAGTAGGGAACTCACACAATTATTTGTTGCCAGTCACTTCATTGGGTTAGCACTTATAGGAGTAATGCTTTGTCTAAAACAAAAGAAACCTGTATCTACCAGCTTGGAACTAATAGTAAAGTACAAAATAATGCTCCTTCACTACACTTTACTAAGACCTGTAAAGAACAGGGTCTTCTTCCCACACTCTTGGAAATCTCACTTCTACTACTTCAAATGTTCCATTGCATGTTACATGTACAACATAATGAGTCAAATAAGAAGTTGTTGTCCCCTGAAGAAGGCAGGAAGGTAAAGATTTCATGTAACATCTTAAGTCATGGAAACCACTTTTCAAAGGAAAGAAAAAAAACTGCAAAATTCCATTTCCATATTGCCTTTGGCATTCTGGACACAGGAGTATGGAAGCTGGTAGTTACCTAAATGACAAAAGATTTGTAAAGACACATTCTAAGCTCTCTACATCTGTAGTTATTTATTTTTATTATTTATACTTTAAAACTCACTTCCCTGGCTTTGATAAACAAGCTCAAGGGGGCAGTTCTTGTAGGGTGTATTTTAATATAGACAGCTACTTCTTCACAGACACCTAAAAAGTAATGTATTAGTATAGTATATCTCCACAGTTTGCATGCCTTGCTTAGAAAGGAAATTCAGGTTTAGGCTATTACAAAGCTGTTGTGTGAAGAGATGCTAGAGCTTTTGGTTTCTCACACTTTAACTTTACCTTCCCATCCATCAGCCTTCAATGAACAGCTGCAATCAGCCAACTCAGGCATTACAGTTGGTAACAGATCCTCCTTGCTGCTGTCAGGTGGTTTCCCCTTCCTGTTCTTGACAAAGGGAGGCAAAGGGTTAGCACTTCTTTCCAAAGTACTTACAAACTGCCACAGAGCACAGAGCATTAATCTATTAAGCAATGCAGACATGATGTGAATGAACATGACACAACTAGAGCCCAAACTCAATTCCACGCGGCCCTGAGCACTTTGCCATTTCACTGCAGTGGTAGGTGTAGACAAATACAAGGAGCATAATAACTGAGCAACTGCCTCCTAAGTCAGAAGGTTATCCTTATTATGCTGTACAGTGACAAGATCTACCTTTCAACATTAAAAGGAATGAATAATTTTTTCTTGCTACTGTATTTATGATGAGAACAATCATGTTGTTTCCCCAGCATCCCAGGCCTTTAGTAGTCTGATTTGCATACCTGTGCAAACAACATTTTTGATGCTATTTTTTGAACCTGTTAAATAAGCTTTTGAAGTATTATTAGGAGATGAAACAGTCACATGAAAAGCTTAAACAACAAGAGCTAGTATTACTGTTCTGTAAAAAAACCTGGATGCCAATACTGGAATAGCTGGAGAGAAAAATATCTGAAACCTTTGAAAGGTTTCTTTAGAAGGTGAAAATAAAAAAAATCTCCATAGAACAAGTTTAATTGCAAAAGGTGTATTAATTCTATTTAATTCTATTTTTTTTTCCTCTATCTACACATATATACACACACAGAGTTTATGCATATGTCATATTTTCAGCAAAACATGTATATTTTCTTGTATTAAGTCATGACCTAGCTTATTAAGACTGGAATAGCTGAATAAACATTTATTTCTCCCTTCCTCCACTTTACAAGAAGCATTGGATTATTTTTGTCAAAGATTTAAAAATAAAGGAATAGAAAATTTTAACTGAAGACTGTGCTGTTACATTCTTATTTTTATTGTTATTGACTCATATTGTTCATATATTTTTTAGTAAAAGCAAAAATATTCCACCAAAATGTTATTTGTACTAGAAAATTTTTCCTCAAAAAACATGAAGAGAAATTTCTGAACAAACCTAATCCATAGGATATTTATTTTGTTTTTCAAGTATTGAAATAGTTAAGAGTGCTAATACATTGGACATTGTTACCATAATTTTCTTTTATGTTATAATAAGTTTGAAAACTTTAAGGTGACTTACTGTTTGATGAAAAGTTATGAATTTTACACTAGTGATTAGTTTAATTAGGAGAGATACTTTAATTGGGAAGGATATTGTTGTAATGCCATGTTCTCACAACTGTCATTACAAGGTCCTGCCTAAACTATGGAAAAGGTTTTAAAAATCTGTTGATAGAAATGGATGGTATCTCTTTAAAATTTGTATTAGCAAGCTGGGAAAGTCATTAGTATACAGCTGTAACCCTAAGAGTTTCGACTTGAAAGAACTGTTTATTTTCTGCCTTGCAGCTGTGTGTAAAACCCACAGAGAGAAACTTGTTACCAATTACTGGTTTAGAGGCTTCAAGTAAAGACAGCAGGTACCAAGAGAGTAAAATAGTCTAGCTCACAAATAACTATACAGCACTGAAATTCCTTAAGAGCAGCTGTTAAAGGAAAGGAAACATAACTGCTGAGAAGAAAGAAAAAAAAACCAACCCCAACACATGAGTTAGAAAGTAAGGAATTAAAAAAAGCAAAGCAAGATGTACAAAAAAAATATAATTAACCGAGACAGAGAATGAAGGTTTTGCACCATAAGCTCCCAGTGATAAAGATCAGATCCATTGTTACGTTCCAAGAAACCAATGAATTTCAGTCACTGATTAATTGTAATATGCATCTGGAAGGTCACTTGTATACAATATCATGTACTTTGAAGAATATATTGCAAAAGGGAAGAACAACTTACAAGTGTAAGAGAAAATATTAACATGAAATGTTGAAAACAAGAAATCTATCTCTGACTTGGAAGAAAATAATATGGTTATGTTACCTGGAAAAAAATGGAATTATTTAGGACACACAAAGAAAACAAGTTGATAGATGAGAAAAAAATGACAATCCTAAGATGAAAAAGATAGGTTATCAAGGTAAGAAATTCTAAACTCAGAAAAGTCATGTATAGGCTTTCTGATGTACTCTGGAAGAAGGGTTTGAATATTGGAGACTTCATCTCTCTCTTATAACCCCTTTTCATACCATAGTTCCCAAGGCATGAACACCTCACTTAGTAAGTTTCTTTTTCTCTTCTCCCAAGAAGCTCATGACCTAGTTGGTGGTGAGAGAAAGAGGACTCTTGCCTCCCACAAGCTTATCTCTCCCATGCAATGGAAAGGCATCCTAAGAAAGACAGAAAGCCAGCACAGGGCCAGCTACTGGGTAGCCAAGTAGGAGGGAATTCTGTCACAGAGCAATTGACCATCCAAAAACTTTACCTCTCTCAGATATGCTGAACTTGTGTGTCTCTCATTTGTTTCCCTGCAAAATAAGCCATCTCAGCTGGAATAATCACAGGAGAATTTATGAGCTGAATTTTCTAATAAATCTGATCAGGAAATTTTCACAAAATACATGACCTGGGTTAGCTGTGTGGATAGTACTCCCAGTAACATAAACTAAACAGCAGTAACTTCTCTAGTCATTCATGTTAGATTCACAGATGAACCTCAGGATTCCTTCTTAATATTTTGGTCTCCTTTTGTTCTTCACATCTTGCTTGTGGAAAGCTGTCAGTTTCATATAAACTTTGCATTCAGAATAAGAAGATAGATATTGCACTCAGAACTGTTACAAAAAGGGACGTTGTGGGCATTCTCATGTTTCTTTTACGTCCTCATGCTGGCAGGATGAAGTTCACGGTATTTCTACCTGGTCCAAAGTTAGAAAAGGAAAGAAGTTTAATGATAAAGTCTAACTCAGAGAGATACTAAGGAGAAAGCATGAAGAACAAGATCCAATAAAGACCTTAATCTATAAATTAGTTGCTAGAATGCCCATTCTTCAGTTTTGAACTCAGTTTTGAATCTTTGAACTTCAGTTTTGAATTCCTTGAGGCAGAATCTACAAAGGACAGTTATACATTTTATTCTCCCTAACATTCTATAAGAAAATTACTTAGATCAAAAGAATAATCCCCCAAACCTGCATATTGAGCAGTAAGCTTCCTAGAGGAAACAGTAAATACATCATTCAAAGGGATGGCTGACCATGCTTTACTTATAATTTAGAATAACTTTATGTATGTCCATGAGCTCAGGAAAGAATAGACCCTAGGGTTTCCTAATCCTAATTTCCTAATACATGTACATCTATGCTATTCAGTGGGCTTGTGTATAGTGAAAAGTCTCAGGTGTCATCATCACAGTCGAGACAAAGGAGGCAACTCTGAGGGGAGTGTTGGATACATTCAC
Source organism: Actenoides lindsayi (assembly GCA_025331215.1). Taxonomy (NCBI): domain Eukaryota; kingdom Metazoa; phylum Chordata; class Aves; order Coraciiformes; family Alcedinidae; genus Actenoides; species Actenoides lindsayi. Next base: position 10,805 of record WTSP01002806.1, read on the forward strand.
AATACAGCATGGGATTGAATCAAAATCATTTCAGATTCTTAACAGGAGCAAGGCAAACTTAGGGTATTATATTAAAGCATAATACTACAATAAGAGTTCCAGACAAGGCAAGGGGCTTCAATCCACCAACAGTTTATATAATCTTGTGTCCACAGAAGTCAGCAGCTAAGTATTCTCAGTCAAAACTGGCTCAGGAAAACATGAAAAGAAAAACTCTTTCGACATTGGTGGGCTTGCATCAAGCCCATGAAAAGAAAATGTGACAGACTACAAAGCATTTGTATTCCTACTACTACAGCACAATACTGAATGTCTGTTCTTACAAAGTCTTTATTTGTTTTTTATAAATCAGAAGTAAAAATTGAAAGTTATTTTTATGTATAATCCATTGATAGCAAAAATTAGGCAATTACAGATTAGAAAATGCAAGTTCTCATTGCATGTGTTATTTAAATATGGGTCACTGCTTACAGTACATCATAAGCACACATACACAGTCTTAACATGAACTAGTATTAATCTGACAGAAGGATATTACACCTGATTATGCATTGTAATTATTGTGAGAGTAATTGAATTATTTCCAATTTTAAAACGGTTTTATTAAGATGGCTGTTGCTTACTCTAAATGCTTTTTATATGGTTTTTTTTAAAGTGACAATTGTGAATGTATTGGTTTTAGATGCATGCTAAAAGGATATTCTAGTGAAAATTCCTTGTTTACTTGAAAGAGGCTGCTTAAATATTTAATGACATTAGCTCCTTGCAAATGGCATTCATTTCCTGTATATGCAAATTTTCTTAATGTGAAACCCCCATAACAGGTAGAATGTAGAAAGTTAATGAAGCCATGTAATTACAATCACTATAGTGATGGTAGTCCCTGGAGAACAATAATGTGATAATATACATGGGTTTTGACTTTCTTTGGAAACAACAGCTTATAATTTGAAAATAGATAGTAAAATATTTTCATTACCTTCTGCTCTCTCCTAAGGCAAATGGCAGGTACAAATAGATAATGCTTTTATTAACTTCAAAAATAGAAATAATGCAATTAGGCAATATTTAATTGTTTTCCATTTTCTACAGCTGGCACAGGACTAGATTTAAACCCTTCTTTCAACCACAGGGTAAAACCAGGATCAATCTGACTTCAGCTTGGAGAGATTATTTTTGTTCTAACACTGGAAAGGTGCATATTGAAGATGACCAAATATATGTCACTTATCACTTTAAATAACATAACAGAGAAATCGGATGATAATTAGAAGCTTTGAATGTCATTTAAAGACAAGATTTCAAAGGGCCTGTTCTGAATTTCAAAGTTTTACTGTAATTTTTTAAGTCTTTTTGCAAATAATAGAAAAAGAATTATAAATAAATATTTAATGGTTGTTCTTAGGGGGTCTTTTTCTCTGCTTATTACTCTGAGCACTACAAAGAGAAGAGGACTGAGAGAAGCTCCTTCTTCCAGCAGCACACTGTTGTGGTGCAGCAGTTTGGGACAAAGTCCTGCAACATCAGTAACTCATCTTTCTCACAGGTCTGGGAAAATCAGAGCTGGCTCACAGTGAGTCTTTCTAAAGCCTTGTTAAATCTGAGAACTGTTAAATCGAGTGCTGCTCGTTGTATCTTGAGACTGAAAACGGTTTGTGCACCATGACATATTCTGAGTGCAAGTCCCCCAATTCTGCACATTCAAGACCAATGGGAAGTTTGTCACTGCTCCAATCCAGCTGACAAACTCAAGTTCCCTCCCCAAAACCAGCCTTGAAAGAGACACGCGTACGTAGCCAGGTCTCTGTCCATTGATGGAGACAGGGCATGTACAGGTTGTGTGTGAAACTGGAGATGTTTCTGGTTCAACAGCATTGCAAATTGGACATCTAATTTATTGAAGGTTCTATACCAAACTCAGCCACATTAAGCATTTTGCAAGAAATCCATTGAATGAATTGCATTTGAATAAAATGTTAACACAACTGTTGTGAAGTACAAATAAATCCATAAAATTACCTGTCTTTTCCTAAATATTTCACACTCAGGAAAATAACTACATTTCCTAAATAAATTAATTGTTGTGAATTCTTCATCCGCCTTAATTTATCACCCACTGCATTGTGAGGATTAATTAATGTCAGCAAAGCAATTATGAAGATGAAAAGTGCTTTAAGTATTTAGAAAATATATATATTTGCACATCAAATGTTTTTCATGCCATCTCAGAAATATCCTGGGTTTGTATGTCTAGCTCTTTGTAAAGCATGGCAAGTTTTCTCCATGAGAGGTGTTCTCCATATATCTTAGTTAAAGCAGAGATTCCTAACAATACTCTTACGACAGAATTTCAACGGGATCTGGATTCCTAAACTTCTCTAGGGATTCAGGCTTAGGCTTACAGATATTAACAAGCATCAGGCTGTCTCTGACTTTGACACAGATGTAGCCAGTGACCGGGAAATAAAGGAAGCAAAGACTCCAATGTGCACAACCAAATCATACATTTTTGAGGAAAAGCTTTAGAGAGAAGCCTCAAGTTTAAAAAGAACACCCATGTCCTATTTCTTAAACACAGTTGGTGACAATTATTTCCTTCAGACTATTATTTATATTCTGAAATAAATTAATGAGGAAAATAGAAGGGTGCATTCTGAACAAGGGTGTGATATGTTAAATAATTCTTTTGAGAGGACTTCCCCCGCTGAAATATTATCCAGATGTTTTCAACATTTAGAGAGAATGTTGTGCTGCTTTGTATCTTCTTTTGTTAAAGGGAGAGAACAAAAATAGACAAGCTTCTTCTAATGGTTAGAATGAAAACCTGAAACTGTTTCCCTTAAGCTATTCAGAAACCTGCTTTTGCATAGAGAGAGCTTCAAATAACATTGCAGGTGTTGTTTCTAAAAAGTGGGCAGTTCCATGTTTTAAAAAGTTTCAAAGTTGTATCTGAGAGGAAAGCACACTTACCACACAATCAAGAATCTTACAAATAAGAAATAAAACAAAAAGTAGCACTTATGGTATGGCAATACCACTTCTTTTGTTAATACAGTCAGAAATGTATGTTTTATTTCAGCAGTATACTATCTTAAAACATAATCTGCAGAATCTGTATGATTGTCTAAATCATTACTCTCCAATTTCACAGTGGTGTAAGATGGAATGGAAGGTGAAGGCTGTTTGCAGTGCCTTGACACAAGAGTAGCACAATGGGCTCTTACCTGTGAGTAATGCTGTCACGTAGGAATGAAATCGCTGACTGCCCTAATACAGACTGTTATTAATAAATGCCTTCAGTATTTTACTACCTCCATGGAGGAGTTCCTGTTTTACCTGTTGAGTAAGCAAGAGAAGAAAGTGCAGTGAAAACTAACACTGTCTGCATTTGTTAAACTTGGGGTTTTTTTAACCAGTTTGTTATCTTCCTTTTAAGTGAAGAAAATCTAGGGAACCTCATATGGCAAAGGGATGGAGAATAACCTGTAGATTGATTCTGTCTTAAGGAAGAGAGCAGTATTTTGTCTTAACCTATATACAATGCATGATAAATCACATGGTAGATATTCAGATTATTTGGTAATATTCTCCTGTATCTGCAGTGCAGACAGCAAGGTCATATCTCAACATTCTTTATTTTCTGTTAAAATAGATTGTGCTAGTCTTAAATGGAGTTCAGTGGACAGAAAAGAGTTTATTATTACCAGAAGCTCTTTTTATTATTGCCTGCTATGTCCTTGGGCAGCTCACTTAATGTTTTTGCTCTTCAGGCTTTTATTCTGCACATTGTTCCTAGTCATTCTTCCTTCTTACAAGACTGATGTTTCATAACTAGTGTTTGAACAATGTTTTAAGAAGTGAGGGCTGCCAGTATTGATGGAGCAACAAGTTTTCTATGTAACAAGAGAGTTACAGGAAATTTTGATTGTCTAAATCTGTATTGTCCAATACTTTAGATTACATGTGGTTGGTAATCAGAATTTTCCAGTTCTGTGGGACAGGTGAAAGGATTCTAGTTGCCAGATTTTTTTATTTCTTAACTTCCCCCAAAAAAAGATTCAGTTTGAACACTTAAAATAAAAGCCAATACTCTAGCTGAGAAAGAATATATTTTCTTTTTTTTTTTTTTTTCTAGAACAGTAAATTTACTCAAAAAAACCTCAGTCTTCATAAAAATAAAATATATTTTTAAAATATTACATGTTCTGAATTGGCTCTGGTTTGTAGATTTTGAGCTGTCTTTGCAAAGGTCTGTGCTAATAAACTGCACAATGTTACAGCCCTGCCTGTACAAGTACCCTTGCACATTAGATATACGCTGGTGTGAACAAATTAGGAAGAGCAAAGGATAACGAAATATACAATGCTGATAATCTCCTAGAAGATTGCATTTACATATTAAGTTTAACATGATACTTCAGGAATATTTAGAGCAGCCAGTGTGAACTTTCACAGCATGATTTAATAAAATTGTAATATATGAATACACAAACTACTGGAAGAGTCATTACCTTCATTAAGAATATTACAGTGAATAAATTAACCTAAAACAATAAAACCTGAGCAGCAGATATGTGTAGGTCTTTTGCATCTTGTAGTAGACTCATTTGGTGTAAAAAAGAATGAATGTGTTGTGGTAGAGCTTTCATTAACACCTGCATTTCAATTGACTTAGAAGCACACCATATGAATACAAAAGCAATAAATATAATCTATAAAGAAGAATATTGTAAAAGGCTTTTTTTTTAAAACAAAAAAGAACAACAATTTTAGCATGTTTTCATTATAATTTTCTTAGTACCTGGGCAAAAAAAGTATGAGAAGTCCCTTGATCTCATTGTCTACAGGACAAGAAGACTGAAAGGATTTTCCGACATATAACCAGGTAGCTAAGCTGTTTTGCACACTGCCATTTCTAGGAATAAAATTCATATAGACCGAGTTATCAGTTTGAACAACTTGTATCTTATTCTGCATCAAAGATGATTGAGGAACCAGGATTGCACTGTGCCCGTGGCTGATGTTTATCGCCTATGATCTATTGCTCTATGTGTATGTCTGGCACCCTATGCATCACAGCAATACATGATAAACTGTTTCTAAATCAGAAATATGCTAAGTACCATAACACACAAACAAAAAAAACCCAACTACTTTCTGCCACCATACCTGTATGAATGTATATCTGTATCTCAAGAAGAGAATGAATTCTATGACATTTTCATAAACGTGGGTAACTAGTACAAAGGCTGTACAAATATTTCTATCTCTTTATACCCAGAAAAGGCATGCAAACAGCCATTAGAAGTCAAAACAGTCATCCTTTTAGCCCAAAATTACACTCCAAAGGGGGGATAGTAAAACTTGCTATAGAGAAATTGTATAGAAAAAGGGTAAGAACCTCAGAATGATAATTCCTTTGATACACCCACACACTTTCAAGACTTCATAAGTAGGAGCATCTTCGTTGGTAAATGTAATAGTCCATGATTGGTTCTTATTTTCCTTTAATACAATTATTCTTCTGCAACCAAACATAGTTTGGTTAAAGTATTCAAATATTTCATGACAAGTACTCTATCAAATACCCCACCATGTCATGTCTCTTTTTTAAGCTGATTTCTAATCTACTTCATCTCTCCTTATACCAAGGTCATTCAATAACTCTATACAGGTTACAATTCCCTCTAACACATCAAATACAATGATATTGCTTTTGAGAGGGGATGGCCTGAAATGGTACATAATATTCATGATAGTAGTGCATTGGTAGTTCGCTTGGATATAAAGATTTCTGTTCCATTCTGCATGATTTTCTTCATAAACTGATATATAATTGTTTGTTTGGAGGAACAGTTCAGACACACTCTAAGATTTCTTCAGCAAAAAAGAAGATAGAGTCCACCATCATTCATGCATGTTCAGGACTGTTTCCTCAGGGTGATTGTTCTGCATGTACTGAAGAAAAAAATTATCTCCCATGATGCCACGCAGACATTCACAAGGTCTTCATCTTTTAATTGTTAGTGTTGTACACCTGAAGTAATTGCATTATCACTGAATTTGTGATCAATCTTTTCTTTTTTTCAGATCACTTATGAATATAGTTAATAGAACTTAATTCAGAATATCTCTTTTTGGGATTTCTCTATTATCATTATCCTTTCTCCAAAGCAAATGAACCTTTCCTATAGTTTACTTAATCCCTAGGAGCACTTCTTTTTCTCCATGGCTGGTTAAGATTTCTTGCTAAAAAAACATGTTGAAAGATTCATAAATATGGTTAAAACTTAACATTATATCATGTGTTTTTAGATTCCTCAAAGAACACTAGTAGATTAATTAATGTGGTTTCCACCTAGAAAAGCCATCTGATTCTTTGTCACTATGTGAGGTGTCAATTGAACCTATTATTTACTGTAGTTTCAACCAATTTGCCCATTGCAAACTTCAGTATTTCTAGACTGCAGTTCTCTAAACTTTCCCTTGAAACCTCCTAGTGTGTTACTGTTTTTACAGCCTTGCTTTTTCAATAATGCAATTCAACAGATAAATTACAAACCACAACTCATATTTTGGAAGTTTTCATGCAGTGATTTCTTTAGAAATTTTTGGAAAAAAAATATCAAGTCATGGAGATAGTAATACTGATTTCATTAGTTCTTTCTAAAACTTTAAGTGGTGGCACCACAAACTGAGATAGTTCATGTGTCCTATACTCCTTGGACAGGGGGGAGTGAGTGTGGAATAGGGGAAGGAGTAGACTAAAGGTCTAGCAGAGACAGTCAGTGTGCTGTACTCCTCTTCTTCCACCCAAGATAGGGACATCTCCTTGGTAAGAATTGCACCTTCAATACATGTTATACCTTTTCCTAGAATTACCATTATATATTAGCACTGTTACAAAGGCTTGCACCTCTGACTACATCAGATGTTACCCAGAAATTATTAACTCAAGCTTGATTATCCTTTTTAGCAGTTAGTGCATTTATCAATGGCAATTTCGAACTTACAGTGTCTGTTGCTTTAATTAATAAAACCTATCTGTTTTAACTTCTGAACTGTCTCAGTGCAAGTCCTTAGCAGGCCTCTGAAGCAGACACAAACTGTCTAGATTGTCAGCCTAGATTGTTGTAAAAGTTTTAAGTAACTTTGTCAGAAGCCTTTTACTTTACCTTGCTATTGTTTATATATTTTCTCTTTAATTTGATTTTTGCTAGCCACAACTCTTGCTTTTACATTTGATAATCATTTGCACTGTTCTATAATCTGTCATGGCTTTGGACCTGTTATATACATATACTTGTGTAAATGTATACACATGCACACTCTTGACTGAAAACGACTATGTACCATGATCTTAGACAAGATTCATGCTCTCCATGTTTGTTTCATCAATTTAGCTACTTTTTTTCTAAATTATGTGACATGTTGTCACAAGGTCATCTGAATTCCAGAATAAAGGGACTGAAACTGTATAAAAATCACTTCAAAGACTTGTCAGATTGTTTCAGCTTTGAAACGCTGAGATTTTATTTAGCACTGTGCATGATTTTGCAAGAATCTTTCTCAAAACATTAAGCAACTGTATCAGAGAATCTGAATAGAGCATGAAAAAATTTGTGGAAAGCATCAAACTTTACTTACATTTTTGTAAACTATGTTACTAATCCTAAGGTATTATCTTTAGCTTTTTATAACAATGGCACTTGTTTCCCAGCTAAACCTAGGTATGGTAGACCATTGTCTTTCAGGCAAGCTATAGTCACTTTTAAGAGTGGATGAGGAAAAATTCATACTTTTCCTATTCAAGAAAAGATAGACACACTAAATTTGTCATGGAGATATAGCTTGGACTTTTACTAGTCTACTGAAAATTGTTCTAATTTATCAAAGTTACTGGGCTTTTAAAACATCTAACCTACAGAGTGAATTTGCAATTAGCAGCCTGGCAGTACTCTACTGTCAACACACATATATTCATGAAAGAAAGACTTATGTGCAATATATAACATGTTTTCTGTGGAAAAGAGAATGGGATATAATTTTCTGTGCTGAATGAAAAAGATAAACCCGGTAGAAATTTCCTTCCCTGAATTTAGTAAAGGAAATTTTCAGAGTGTGTAGAATTTCAGAACTAAGCATTGTCATGAAGACACCAAAAGATTTTAGTCTATCTTTCACAGCTGGGCTCCAGTGACATCTTACCATAGATGTTCATCATGGCCTCATCCATTTCCCCGTAGCATTCCACACTCTGGTCCCCTTCAAAATATCATTTTTCCTGCAATGAAACTGACTCCTGCTCAGTGTGAGGAGAACTGGCTATACCCACACCATCTAAGGAAGATTTGTGTGCTCAGTTTAAAAGCAGAATAAAATACCCAATATGTCTACCATTCATGGGTGACAGTTAATAGAAAAAAATGTAAGGATTACAACAAATGTAGTCATGTATATTATTCATAGATAATATGAACATAGTTCTTCTTTCTTTCTTTCTACTTAGTGTATAAGGAAATGTTATTTAACAGTCCCAGATGGTAAACAGTCAAAATTGCTGATCACTCTCTTAAGCTCACACTCTGATGTACCGTTATACGTGCCATCCTTGACTACACAAAATGCACAAATCAACAGCTATGTCATCTGTTGATAACACTATTTCTGATACAAACCAGGATGCTGTTGGCCTGGCACTTGGCCTTGTTGAACCTCATACCATTAGCCTTGGTCCATCAATCCAGCCTGTCCAGGTCATTCTGTAGAGCTTTCCACCCCTCAAGCAGATAAACACTCCCACCTAACTTAGTGTCATCTGCAAACTTATTCAGAATGCACTTGATCCCCTCATTCATATCATTGATAAAGATATTAAAGAAAACTGGCCCTAGAACTGAGCCCTGTGGAACACCACTTGTAACTGGCCAACAACTAGATTTAACTCCATTCACCACAGCTCTCTGGGCATAGTCATCCAAACAGTTTTTTACCCAGTAAAGTGTACACACATCCAAGGCAAGAGCACTCAGTTTGTCCAGGAGAATGCTATAGGAAACAGTGTCAAAATCTTTACTAACATCCAGGTAAAATTGTCCACAGCCTTTCCCTCATGCACTAAACAAGTCATCTTGTCAAAGAAGGAGATAAGGTTAGTCAAGCAGGACCTGACTTTCATAAACTCATGCTGACTGGGCCTGATCCCTTGTTTGTCCTGTATGTGTCATGTAATGGCATTCAAGATGATTACTCAAGTTCATCTTTTCCATAGATTTCTATCCATAGCCACATCCCTTGCACCAATGGCTTTGAGAATGATCTGATGGTCGGATGTCAGTCCTAGATACCATGTAACTATCAGTCATACTTTGTCAGCCTTAGTGTGTGTACTGAAAATGTTTCAATTAAAAAGAAATTATAGAAAATTGATAACATGTTCTTGTAGACATATGGATAACTACCCTACAAATCATTCATCCTGAAACTAAGAACCAGCCCAAGAATAACAGGGAAAGGTCATGAAAGTGAATGTGTAAGTGGATTCAACAAAGAGCATTGGGCAGTTTAAATTACTGCATTCATGGAAAAGTTTTTTTGCTTGGTGAAGAAGATACAGGCAAGTATCCTAACCACTGAATACAAGGATGTAAAGAATGTCAATTTCATGTCATACATCCTATCAATTTTAATATAGTTACGAATGTTGTCTAGATTTACCTCTGCTAGAATTAAAAAAAAAAAGTGATATATCAAGATTTCAAAAGGTAAAAGAAACTGTAAAGCTCTAACCCATCTTAAATCAGTTAATATGACCCCTTCTAAATCCAATAAATGGGCTCATATGTAGTACAGATTGAAATTAAATTGTAACATTTAGAGAAATATTTTCTTTGCATTCATGATTTCTTCTTCGCATACAAAATAAAAGAGTCCACATAGTGTAATAACAATTAAAATCCCAAATCTTTAATTTATTTTAATTGCATGGGCAGTCTGAGGCAGGCATTTTCCAAAATGAGAATGTGGAACAATCATCCAGTCCAGGACTTGTCATCTGGGATGACTCTTTAGTGTCTTATGAGTTCTGCAGAAGAAGATGGATGCAAAGTCAGCTCCACAGCCTAGAGAGACCCAAATTCTTACATAGTTTGGCACTGTGACATATGAATCTAATTTATCAGCTGTTTTTAACATTTTTTTACATCATTTTACTCAGTTGTTATATTACACCATGGTGCCTTTTCTGTTGACCATGATAATTAAAATCTATATAGTTGTAATATTTCCAGGTTTTTAGCAAATATAATATTTTTTTTTCATCTGCCCTGTAAATTTCTTCTCTTCTTGTTTGTTCAAAAGTTAATTTCAAAAACTTTTGCAGGTACTATATCTACTAGTCAGAGGTTTATGATTGTCATCAAACAATTTCATAACTAAGATACAGGGAAGATATGCCATGAATTTTGAATCAAATAACAGAGATTAATCCAATGTTAAAAAATGTCAGCTGAAAATCTTTCAGCATGACAGTCTTGGTGAGGTTTGTATTAGAGCTGTATATGCTTTTGGCACAGTATTGGGACTTTTTTTTATTAACAAGGCACAGACACACATTTTATTTCAAAATCTGAGCTATATTTAGCCACTGACACTATTTGTGTTACGTATTATGCTGCAATTTTGTCTGTTTCACATTCCATGCTTCAATTTATTCAAAATGAAAGTTAAAAGCAGCAAAAAGATTATATACTTCCAAAACCAAGATTTTGATAAGTTCTGATTGAACTGAAACATTCTGGACCTCCTATTAATGGTAAAAATTTTGCCTTGGATTTGATTTCCATTGGCTGCGTTAGACAACCAATTTGCTTTTGCCAAACTTTTATCTAATGTTTTCAGTAGGATTTCTATTTGTAGAGACTATGAATACAATGTTATCTCACAGGAAACATTACATTATAAATATTTATATGTTTCTTATAGCTTAGCATAATTTACTGACCAAAACTCATGGTAGAAAACAGATTTCTAACTCACTGGTACAGAATGTCTTAAGCCCAAACCCACTGAAAGACTCCCATTAACTCCAGGAAAGCCCTTTAAAAGATTCAGTACATATTTTTGACCTCCATGTCTGCTGCCAGTAAAAATATACTAAGCATGAAATGACATGTAACAAGCGGACAGACACACTATCTAGGTTAAAGGAGTATGTTTCAGTCTGCAACCAGTTCCACAGCATCCTTTTGCTTTCTCACAGGCTGTTGGGGCTAGGCAACGCAATCCTTTGTGCCTTGTCCTACCCCTCTTCCTTTTTTGTGCCTTTGCCCATTGAGTAAACACCTTTTAGTGTGTCTGGAGCAGAGCTCTCAAGTTACTTATTTTCCAGGACTGAAGGCTGCAAGTACACTGGACAAATACCTGGTGCTTCTAGTTTTCAGGTAGGCTGTTATCTGGAGCCCAGGTGGCTTGATGGGGAAAGAATAAAAACATCAGCACAAAGCTGGGAAATATGCTTTGAACGGGGACCCTCCTATGGGACATAGATGTTGGTGCACCCTCATGAGCTTTCTTTCCCTGTCTGACCTTACAACACACACCAATCAGCGGGAGTTGATGAGGCAATCACCCATTATAAAAGTCTTGCAGTCAGTGCAAGAGATTTAACCAGCCTGCATCAGACTGATTTAGATACTAAGGGCTGTTGTGAAAATCTTATTATTGCTTTGAGTTGGAGACTGAAAAACAAGATCCTTTTTTAAGATTCTATTGTTTCCCTGCTTATAGAAACACTGCAAGTCTTTTGCTATGGCTATAGTTTCAATGACCTGCTACAATTTGCCATTTGTGACAAAGTTCAATAAATAGAAAGTGTTAAGTATGTAAAAATCATATGTAAGGATCCTCTTCATCTGCAGAAGACCTGCTTAATAGCTATACTGCACATTTAGCTCTAAGGGTTCTGATTATAATCAATAACTAATCAGAAAGTAAGTTACACAAATTAAGTCCTGAATAATATACGACTGAGTCATAACATACCCAAGTACATAAATACTAACCCTTTTATTGAAAAAAATATGCAGTTAACACTTTTTCTCTTTTTATTGTTCCAGAAACAAGTTTTTAAAGCAAATCTGCAGCAGCAGTCTCTGGCTTCAAGAGCTCTGTATCTACATTGGTGAAATGTAGATACTTTAATCAGAAAAGTTGTATAGCTATGCTATCAAAGGCATAATTCAAGGGACATAGTGTAGATGGAGATGATTGGAATGGAGGGTCCAGGGATAGAAAGACCTTCTTAATGAGCAACCTCTCTGAAGTGAACAAAAATGAAGAAGAAATCCATCTGCAGAACATGCAGACTAACGTTTGTCTCAGCTCTGAAACACAACTCAAATGCTGTGGGAGAAAGTATAGTGAATAGTTTTATTTATGGATGTCCAGGCTGAAAGCTTTGCCTATAAAGAAAACCCACAGACACTCCAGTGAGGTAAGTACCAACAGTGTAATAAGATTTAATGTGACCATCAAAAGAGAAATAAAATGGAAAACTTTCTGATCACACTTTCTGTAGCAAGGGCAAACTGCAGGAATGACCTTTACTGCTAACGCCAAAACATTGAGCCAAATTCACTCCTGGTGTAACAGTGCTGAATTCCAGTAAATTATGCCAGGGACAACCTTGGTGCATTTTGTTTATGTATCTTAGCTATAAGCACCCAACAGTAACCAGACCTGATTGTGTTTGAAGCAATAACGTTTAACAGTCCAAAGATGATTTAAAAAAACAACAAGGAACACCCAATTTTACTGACAACTCAATTCAACTTAGGTTTAATTGAAATGGCAACAATAAACTGGAAGTAATTCCTGTCTGGGAACTGGCTTCACTACCCACCCAAAACACAAGCACACAAATCAAGTATTTCACTACCAGAAAACAAAGCAAAACAGAAGCTTTCTCATTTTTATGGGTATCCTGAAGGTAAAACTGTGGTACCTAACTGCTTCTGAAAGCTGCCTGATTTTAGCTCTTCCATGGCCAGCTTTTATGCCCTTTATTGAATGTGTGCTGGTATTAGTAATTCTATTTCTAAAAGGATATGTGTGTAGTATTAGGATCATTTTAACAGGCTTGGGATAATTTGGTCTTCCCAGCTAGCTCTAGGAAGTAGACAACATAGAAGACTACATTATATAACAGAGGATTAAACCTATGTGCATGGTATGTCACCCTGCACAGTCAGAAAAGGTTGCATTGCATGTGCAGTTAGTCTGGACTGCAAAGTTTCTGTTAATTTGCTATGTCTGAACTGCCAAACACATTCAGTTTACCCTGTACTTGGTCTGAGACATCCATACCTAGCTTACAATCTGTTTCAGGCCTCCTTTTCAATTTGGAGTCACGAGAACCAAGGTCTAATGAATGTCCAGAAAAAACAAGCAATTAATCATCAGCCAATTAAAACAAAACAATAAGCAAACCAAATAAACAAAAAAACAACTAAACAACAAAAAAAAAAAACCAACCCAGAAAAAACGAAATCCAAGCAACACAACACAATCAAAACAAACCCAAACCAACCACCAAAAATACCCCAACAACAAATTCGTTAAAGTGACTTTTTTGTCCTTAAAATAGGAAAATTACTCCTAAAGTAACGGGAAAATCCTCCTTTTCGTTGCTATGTCCTGTCTTTTTTTCATTGCACTTTTAGTTGCATACTTCTTTTTGCTCTTAGTTCTGATCTCACAGGGCTTCCGTAAGTTTTTATGTGGTTATGTTTCATAGAACAGTAGAATCATTTAGGTGAGAAAATATCTCTAGGATCATTCAGTCCAGCCATTAACCCCACTCTATCAAGTCCACCACTAAGCTGTATCCCCAAGCACCACATCTTATGTTTCACCTACATAAAGAGCAAGAACCACACCTTGTATGAGGTTGGGAAGTCCTCAGGAAAGAAAGCAGTGTCAGTCCCTTGAGAATATTTGTTGTCATCAGTAGGTGGTTCTTACATGACATACAACTCTTATTTGGCTTTTATCAATGGCCTTCATGGTAGGAGAGGTGAAAAGACACATTGATTCACAAAAATATCAAGAAGACATTGCAGGCTTAGCTCATGTGGTTCAAATTAAAACTAAGTTCTTTTAACAGTGCACCTGTGGTAACTAATCCATTCTTCCCCTACATTGACCCCAAAAAAATGAAAGAGCACCTACAAGAGGGCGTAGGGAAACAAACTGTAGTTCACATAAGTATACCATAGTGCTTTACAGAGCTATACCAAGCTGAGTTGTTTCACCAGACAGATAATTGCTTCAGTGATAGCAGTGTATGACTCGAGACAATGCCAAATTAAAAACAAAACAGCTACAGTCATGGACAGAGTTGATCAGAATATTGCATATTCAGTTCAGAAAAGGTTTCAACTTTTAAAAAAAAACTTTAATTCAAATAGGAATAAAAACTTTGATAGTTTTCTGTTCAAAGTGAACAGATTATTATTTTTTTTTTTTAATTCAGAGAAAGCAATTTTGCTTTATTTTTTCCCCAAAACAAAAAGCCTGGGGTACTGAATGGGCCATAGTGTTTGGTTCCCCAGTAGTTAAAAGTCTCCCAGTGTTGGGGGAGTCCTCAAACCAGGAGTCATGGGACTTAGCAGCAGCTCACAGTACTCTCATTCAGAAAGTCCTACCAGGCCCTCAATATTAGGACAAGGTGCTGGGCAGCAGCTTACACCACATCTCACTGGGACTCAGTGATAACAAAGCAGAAGGCAGGGATCATAGGAGCCCCAACCATTGCTGCTTCAAACTTCCCAATCCTTCTTTCAACAGGTCTCAGGTTCTTGTTCTGTACGCACTCAGTCCACAGAGTAAGGCCACTCCAGCCCTGCAGGCTGGATGCTGTAGGATCCAGGAGAATAATCCCAAAAAACCCATGCAGTACATTGCAAAAACTGGCCTACAATTTAGTTAGAGTTCACCAACAGGTTTCCATAAGGTACATTGACTTAATCAAATATATACCTTCTTACTCCAGAATAGACCTTTTTTTAATGTTGTGTTAGAAAAAGAAATCCACTAAGCATGGCATACCACTATAGGCAAACGTATCCATTCACCAGAAATCTATCTTGATCCAATTTGTTTACAAGAAAGCAAAATAGGACCTTTTTTTTTCCTTATGTGGGCAGTCTTTTCCTCATCTAAGAAACTCTTCAAATAGGAGCTCTTAAGATAGGATTTCTGTACTGACTTCCTGAAGTTTCTCATTTTTTGCTTAAGAATTTATATTTTAGCTGACTATTTCCAGTGCTATGTTTTTGCTCCACAACCCACCAGTCTCAGCCTGTGATAGCATTTCTCCTTGTACATGATGATATGAAGTCTTGTCACCTATTAAAGAGCAGACATATCACAAGGATACTTAAGAAACAGCACATGTGAGTAATTGTGCCAGGCAGATGTATTTAATTAGCAGAAAGAAAACCTTTTATTTCTGAAAGTGGTTTTCTGGATACTGAATTTACTGAGATGTAAAACACAAAGGCCTGGGAAAGGACAAGAGAAAGTCCGCTCCCTGCTGTTTTATCTCCTTTCACAAAGACATGTCTATGAAAATCCTTAGTATTTTATTAGACTTTCTAGTGAGAATGTAACAAAGATGCATTAGAATTCATTACAGTAGCAATTTCTGTGATAAATGCAAACATCCACCAATAAACCAGGTCAATATTACTTATAAAGGAAAAAATAAAATCACTTCTTTTAGTTCAATAGTAAAAAGTAAAAGTAAAGGGTAAAGGAAATACAGACTTTTCATCTTCTGTATTAGCTTGTTAATAATAAAACTAATACAGGATTATGACATTATAAACCAAACTCAATTGGGGGTGTTTTCTTTGCTTTTATTTCTGTTTAAAATTATTTCAGTCCTTTAGGACTAGAAAGGTATCTTGTCAAACAAGAACAAAGTGTAAAAATCTATCTATACCAAAACAAGGCTGAGTAATATGAATTGTCCCATTCACTTCAGGAAGGAGTTAACACTGAAACCTGGAGGTATTAATTGTTCCATTCTTAACTGCTTCACACTAATCTCACTGGTAATGTCATTATTTCACAAATATATATTCTCTGCCACTTATCTTTGTTGTTATCAAATACTCCAATTACTGCACCACAATAGGAGATGTCTATTGGAACCTGGAACGCTGGCCTTGACAGTTTCTAGGATATGATTATCTAGCACTGGTACAAAGATCTCTGAAATGTGGAAAACTGAAAATGTAGTTGCAGAGTCGAGTTCATTGATTGCTATAAAACAAATGCAGCATGGCATATTCATTTACATATTTAATTCTGCAGAGCTGTCCAATGTGAAGTTAAAAGAAGTTATCAACGAATCTTAGTATGGTGGCAAAGATTAATACACATTTCAGGATTCATGTAGGAAGCCACAAGACTTTCTTCATAGTTTATTCCCAGGATAGTTGCTGAAACATTTCTAAGCATGATTTGAATTCAAGTTCCTTTTGCCTTGATTAATATTTATATCTGAATTTTTCAGTGGGGCAATTTCAGGCAGTTACATGGGAACTGAAAGTTACAGATAAAAATAAAGAGATCTCCCATAAAAGGAGGTGTAACAATAGATGGTTCTGTGAAGACTTCCTCATGTAAAGGACCACAAATACCCTGATCACTTTTGTGATTTGCTAAAGGAGAAAAAGTCACCTTCAGAAGAGTGATTAACACAGAATTAGAGAAACATAGGGTAAGAAAATAGGAAGGATGTTAAACAATTAAGCACAGCCAGTACAAATGAAATCAATGAACATTTACCTACATCAGAAATGAGATTTACTGGGACAAAAGAGAAGAAATTAGAAAGTAGCTTGATAACAGAGTTAATGATTATTAAAAGGTTTGAAACTTGCACAATGCTAACATTCTAAGATCAGAGTGTATACATTGAAGTCCAAGATAACTAAAAATGTTAGAAAACAAATAGAGTAATTTAGTGGATATTTTTATGAGTTTATTAAGCCCAGGAGAAAACATTAAAGGCTGGAACATGGCCAACATCATTACTTACAGAAGAGCAGCAATACACTAGGAATCTTTACATGCTTTAGCCCTAGCCAAATGTGTTGTAGCAGAACACAAAAAATAACTTTCAATATGTAATTTCGTTTCATATGAAAATCTAAGTATTCAGTATGGCTAGAAAGAGGAGTCACTCCTCGCTGATTTGCATCAAATCATTCTTATTACTATCAAGTCAGGCTCAGTTTTCACTGACTTCCATACATTCTTCAAGAAAGAACTTGGGAAGAGCTATTAGGAAGAAAATTAAAGCTGCTGATTCCTGGTGAACTAAATCTGGTTCTGGTGTTGATGTAAATTAGCTAATCGAGCTAACATTAATTGTATTACTATATCAGCAGTAAGCAAGTATCCAAGTAGGTAGATTCTACTGTGTTAGCAGAATGAGAAACACAGAACTCCACAAATTCATTGGCTCACGTACGCTTTTCAACACTCCTTCCTCCTTCATATTTGTGGCATGATTTGGATGAAGACCATGCAGAAAAAGAAAAGCAGAGCAGGATGCTGTCTTGGGAGAGCTTTACATGGAAAGGGAATGTACATGCACAGGAGCAATTCTTAGCTTCTCATTTACCTGTAGAACCTGTTCCTTTCAAATTACCAGGTATCATCTGGTCCACAGGTGTTTGAAGTTAATCAACATGAGAGTTTTCACAAGGGCAAATGCAAATTATAAGATGTTTAACACTTAGTGGTGGTATTTGCTTCTGTTCATTTCTTCATCCATATTTTCAGATTAAATCTTGCAAGGGACAACAAAAAAATTGTCCTATCAGTGATCAAGAGCTATTCAGTGGCTTTCTCAGCATCCCTACATTGCAAACTACAGAAATCTGAACTAGATTTTTACCACCTTAGACATGCAGGAGCAGAGTAGCTGCAACAGCACAAGAATTCAGTTGAAGTGAAGCCTAATCTACTGAAAAACTGCCTGAGAAGAAGGGTAATTTAGCTTCTGTGGTGCTCCCTGCTACCATGCCTAGACAGCTCCCAGTGTCATGCTAATGAACTTAAAAAAGTCTCACTAGAGGTATCTCTGTACTGTACTCTTCAGGAGCAGCATAGTAGTAACAATATGCAAAAACACTTTGTTAAATAAAAATGGACATGTGCAGTTACTTGAGATAGTCTTGTACTTATGCTAAATGAGCAACCTAAAAAAGTACATATCGTACATCTTTCCTGATGTGAATTCTAATTAAACATTAAAGCAAGTTGAAGACAAGACTGTAGGTAAACCCTTGCTGTGTTTAAAATTCATGTGTATACCAAATGATTCATTTGATATTAGCTATGTAATTATACAGAGAAACACATCATCTTCCTATACATTCTGCTTTCTTCACCAAAAGCCTGGATTGTGAGAGTGAAGAGAAATCTGCAGACAAATGTGCTATAGCAGTGTTTGTTACATGTGTAGATGTTTTGCCTTAGCAAGATACAGAGTCTGTTACCAAAGATTAGAAATAGAAACCAGGAATGATACAATGCACTAGAAACCCATGGAAGACTGACTCTACAATTGATGTGACAGAGGAGAGATCAAAACTGAAAGCCATTTTCTACTCCAGTGCCCAAAATACAAAAAGCAGAAGAAAGATACTTCCTCAAAATATCAGATATAATAAGAGCTCTCATACAAAGAAGAAAACAGGTGTAGGAGAATTAAGCCTAGTTTTAGGAAAATTACAGATGACAAAAAAAGAACTGAAATGCATTGCAAGCAGCCCTGGGTTTGGAAACAGATAGTAATTCCAATTACATGTGTCAAGAATTAGTATAACTTTTCTTGAAATTTGTCTTATTCAGATGTTGATTTGTTTGCCTGTTTGCTAATTGTTATGTTTAGCCATATACAATATCCAGGCATGGAACTATAATGAATTATAATAATGGTGATGAGACTGCAAATAATTTTCCTTAAATACATTAAAAAGTAATCTTTATTTAAAATAAAATACCTGAGCATGTGTAATTCTAATGGTTTCTATATCTACACACATACTTGAGTAATTTCCTGAGAACTGCTTTCTTCATTACGCTTAAGTACTATAACTCAGTTCTGCCATTGTCATTCATCATAAGTGATTATCAGTGATTATTGTAAGCTCATTGAAGTTTTCAGCTTCTTAACATTTATTCCTGAATTTTCTGCTAAATTTCATATATAGAGTATTACATATATATGTGTATACATATATATAGTATTACAGAAAACAATTTTAGAAAGCTTTATTTACAAATAATAGATAACTATTATAGAAAGATGTCTATACTGCCAAGGTGAGATAAGAATATTAATATATTTAGTTTTCAATTACAGAATACTTACATTTTATGGAACTCATTGTGTATGTTAAATAGACAAGAACATATCTTACTCTACATATATTGTATCTGAACTATTTTATGCAAACAAATGTAATTTAACATTCTTTGACATATATGAACACACAGGAAATGAAATATGAAGTCTTTCTCCAGCAGTTTGAAAGAGATGCTATTCATTGGCTGAAGGGACAAAAAACATGTAGACGGGTCTAGACAAACAAAGCTAGGTTATTTTTAATCCTGTTTAAAGTCTAGTATTGTTGATTGTTCAAGATAGTTTGCCCATACAGAAGAACAATAGATGAGGATGGATGTATCGCCTAAGCATATCAGAAATGGCTGCAGCAAGAAAAGAATTGTGATGCATGTGGAGGGCTCCTTTTTGTTTGCTCATTCTTATATGATTGGCTTTGAAAATGGAGGAAAGTGCTGTGTGTCTACATTCTACACTTGCTAAAACAACATTAGAGAAACAAATGTTAAGCAAATTCAAATACTTCGATTATATAGCTTGCTTTCCAAAGCAAATATTTCAAACATCATTCCTTTCACACTGGCAGAAAATAAATCCTTTAGAAGAGAGTAATTTAGATTTAGCTCTAATGAAGATGAGCTAACAAAGATAAGAAAACTATTTTATAAGAGGATAGAGATATACTTGCCAAGAAATTTAGGCAGTGGTATTAGTGACATTGATGGGCAAAGGGTATGTTATGGGTAAGAGATTGGAAAAAGTCAGCCATATAAGAAAATCATGTCTTTTTGTCCTGGTTTAATATTGAAAGAGTTTTATTGGTGTTGATTTCATGCACTGAATGATATAAAATTGTCAATTTGGCACTTGTTACAGGTGTTTATTTTGATGTTGACTAGAAAGAAACATCCTGGACAGGCTTGCATTTTCATCTGGGAACAGCAAATTTGAAAAGGAATGGGAGGCTAAATATTTCAAAGTGTTTCAAGACAGTAGAAGGAGACTTATCATATAGAGGATTTGTTTATTTATTTTAATGATGCAAAGAAACCTTCCTTTTAGAAAGAATTTGAGAAACGAGTAAATATATGAAATAAAAAGTTATATAGATTGCTATTTTCTTAAATATTAGGCAATAAGAGCTATGTAAATTGTTAAATACTAGAAGAATAGATTTTTTTTTAAAGCAGCTCAGAAACTTACAAGTATTTTTCTCGTAGAAATATGCAGTCAAACTGCTAGTTTGTTATTCAGTTCTGGAGAGAATGAGGTGGCATTCTTCCTTGGATGAAGGTACATGCTGCCAGCTGAGCCCTGTACATGAGAAATAAATGAACACGGGATGGTCTTTATCTCCAGGAACAGCCTTGAGCTAGTGATGATGCATCCAGCTAAGAAAATTACAATAAAGGCATTATATCAAGATAAACTCTGGGCGTCATTGTGGCACAAGCACATCTCTGTGCCATAAGTCATTCCCTGTCAATCCCTTTTTTCCATGGAATTAGCTTTACTTTTCTGGTGGTCAGCATTAGCTGTAAGTGGGTTACAACATACATGCCAGTTCAGCTATTCATGCTGTCCTGTGCAAAGAGTGAAGGAAAGTGGGGTTTTTTTTATATATTCTCAATCTTTCATCACCCACTTGATGATGAGGTTGCGCAGCCACTCACGGCTGCACCCAGGCCAAAGGTTCACCAAGGCCAAAGGTTCACCAAGGCCAAAGGCACAAGACAGAAGTATGAAACTTAGTGCATGAGAATGTCACATGGAGAATAGTGTGGCATTCAGGGTAACTTTCAGAGGATTCAGAGCAGCAATCCAGATCACAGGTAACTGATAGTTATGATTTTTACCTAAGGGGTTCTTCTTTGTCAGTGACTTTCAAAATTGAGGAAGAAAATATTTTAATAAATATAGTTTTAATATAGACTATGCTAGATGAATAGGCAACTTTTCAGATCAAAGTGTGGTAAGTTTTTTTTTGCCAGAAGGCTTTCCTTACATTGATGTCTTATTGCAGAGAAAAGATTTTAAAAGTTTGCAAATAACTCAAAGTATTAGGATGTCCTTAGTAACCTATCATGGACAACCCGTATCTTTCTACATTCTAGTCCAACATACGGCTTGAACACTCAAGCATTGTCCATTTGATGTGTGTGTCCCAGCCTCTGCATTGCTAGATGATAAACATACTCAGTGGACTTTGTCATTGCTAGTTAGCTCACCCAAAAGCAGGGATAGTTGTGATTAGTTCTCCCTCTGCAACCATTGAAGTTCACATCTATAGGTGAGATCAAAATTGGATCAAACCTTATTGAAAGTATAAAATCAAATAATTCTTGCTGTTATCAGACTGGAAGGTCACCAGTCTAGCCTTTATGTACTTTCCAGTGTAAAAAGGTTAAACAATGCTCCTATAGTCCAAAAGTGCTCTAGCAGTGAGAGATTGCCTTGTGTAATTACAAATACAACACACACCAGACAATTATCATGATGGTTTCTCGGGCACAGCCCCAAGTCATTCTTTTCTTTACTCTTTAAATTTGGTACTTTTCTAAAATAAAAGAATCAGCTTAATTAGATTGGCTGTCCATCAGCAGAATACTTCAAATACCTTAGAATGGCAGACATGCCTGATCCCTGCAATCACATAATAGCTTACGAAGATGCAGTTACCCATGGGTCAACACTCAACTGTCCTCTCAGTTATTCTTTGTAAGTTTCTGTAGTATTTTTACTGCTAAGTGCTTCAATAACAAAGTTAGCTTTATATAATCATCTGCAACAAATTCTGCTCAGCCACAGGCAGTGTTTAGGTGGAGGGTGACATAACTAACATTGTCAAAAACAGTGTTAAGGACTACATAAATGAATATTTTCAACTAGAAATATCCTTTTAGGCTAAGAATAGTTCAGCTTTTCTAAGGGCTGGTATACTTTACACATTCTACTCTTGTATCTAAACACTATTATCAGTATAAAAAATTGTTCTTGATATAGTAATAATCAAAATCCAATATGACTAATACTGTTGATTAAAACAGAGTGACAAAACTAATGTGACGGTGGAGGGAGTAATACAACTTTATAAACTTCAGAGGTTATCAGGATGAAAGAAATTAAAAAATTACAAACTTTCAACTCCTGGATTTTGTCATTCAACACTGTCAAAGAAGGTAAGAGAAGTTACACTATTTTGATCTGTGATCCACAGCAATCTTTTTTGCATTCAGAATACTGTTAGTGCTGACACAGTGTATTTACTGTAAAGAATTCTACTTGTTCATTTTGAAATGCTGGAGAAAAAGAAAATATGTTACTATATCGGGAAAGAAAACAATTTTAGTGTATAACAGAAATAGAAGGCTCAAATACACAGCTACTCATGTTCTGGAGATTTAAATCTGGAGTTTCATGACAAAGCTATTCCAGTAACCTTATCTACTGCTTTCATGTGCCTATTCTAAAGACATCTGTGCATATTTATTTTGAAGAATTTTCAATAAACAAAACCAGATCAGCATCTTCACTAAAGGCCAAAGTATACATAATCCCTATGGGAAAAGCAGAGGTACAAGAAAAGTGTCATTTTTCACCAGTGCTTTACAAGAAATAAATGTTTTCATCATCTATTATGTTTTGACATTAAATTGTTTGTTTACCAGTGATAGAGAGCACAGTGAATACAGGTTATGTATCACATTAGTGAAATAAGGTACTGTCATAAGACTGCATGTATCTGAATGCAGTGATGACTAATCTACTGTTCAGAAAGGCCTTTTGTACTTTGAAATTTTGTGCCATGCTTAGGCATCAGAGTCATAGTTGATATGTAACAGAATAAAATTAAGTTAATCTTAATCATACTCATTTTTGTTATCATTACTTCTAGTGCATGTAGGCCCCTGTATTGGCAAATAACTCCTGACACCATCTCATTTTCAGGCTTACTTTACTGTATGTACATTTAATACTTTAAAATCACATGTATCATAAGCTGTTGTAATTTTAAGAGATGCCTTCAAAAACATTTGCATAAAAAAAAACCCCAAAAGGTCAAAAGTTTTAGTATGTTTAGTCTCAAGATTTTTAGTTGTCTATCCTTTTTCTCAATTCCTTGTCCAACTTCTCTTCCTTCAAATTTGATCAATGTCTTTCTCAACAACTAGCTCACCTCCTACATCACCCTCCTCTACAACATGTACTTGACTTACATGAGGACAAAAAAGATGGGAGACTAAAGTCTGCCCAGGATCAAAGCCTGGGAAATTTGGAATCGTAAGAGTTTTCCATATGGGATGCAATGAGTCATTGTCTCTATTTCCTTTGTCACTGAATTAAATTCTTCCTTTCCCTTCTGACTCAATATCTGTCTGGATCTGTTCAGAAATAACCTTGAAACAACTTTTCTTGTTGTGTCTTTGTTAAAAGTCTATCACACCAGCCCAAAAGTATGGGCCTGGAGAACAAAATACCTATTCTCAAATCCCAAGGTACCTGATGAAAAGAGAGGGCCCAGAACACATCATCTTTGGCTTCAGGGAAACCATGGGAATCGTGGTCTTCAGAATGAGTCTGGACTGTGGAATATTTTGAGTCAATTCCTTCAGTTAACCATAACGACAGAAAGGAAGGGGAAAAAAAATGAAAAACAAGAAAAAACCAAACCCAAAGAAACACAAAACCGAAAACAAACCAGGGATATTAATTTCCATAAATTATAATACATAAGACACATAGAGTTCTTTATTTTCTGTTAAGATCCTGTTTCTATTATATTTTGGACAGAGACTGTTCACTCTGTGTATTCTTTGAAGTGTGTGCCCCAATGAAGCTTCGCCCTTTTTTGGTCCAGGCCATCACTGCTATAAACAGAATTAATTAAAATAATAAGTGAATGTTGCTGAAGAACTTAAAATATTTTTTTTTCCTTTGGGTTCATTCCCATGAGTCCATTCTTTATGGCCATTATCTGCTCTAATTGTTCTTACAAAGGAAAGGCTTATGGTTGAAAATTACTCAGATGCCAATGTGAAAAAATTATTCATAGACTACAATTATGATGATAATGACACCATCAGTAATCATAAATCATCATTATGAATGCATGATTACTGATTATTTTAGCACTGGCCTTTTGCTTAGTACCCAGTAATGTTTTAGGAGCTACATGACAAACTGAAAACATTGGCAAAGTAAACTTAACTGCAATGAGGCCACTACTTTACCACATAATAATTCTTAAAATATTGTGGTTTCTTGTTTATCTGTTTTCCTATTAAAGTATAGTCAAACAGGCCATTTGCAAATAATTCACTCTAAATTATTCAAACGTGATAGCATCATACATTCTAAGATGGAACTAATTACAAGAATGGACTGGAGTCTTCTATAATCTGGAATATTGTTTTTTAATCTAATTCTGCTTCTGAAATAATTACTCAGAATCAATCACTGTCAGGATTATAAAAATAATCAGATTGGAGTTAGAAGCTGTTGATAATAACTCAGAGTCCAATTTCTCCCCGTGATAAGGAGATCAAATCAATTCAGAAATGGAGAATTACATTAGGATTATTCTAAAAATAGCTTGTAAGCATTATTTTACATTTTCTGATCTTGGATTTATGTTCACTTTATTTGGAATAAATATGTCCACACCAAACTTTAGACAGTACTTTAGAAATAAAATCAATGATTCTCAATTTTAATGAAGAGTGGTTTTCATTGCAAGGACTACAGATTTCTTTCTGTTTCCAGTACTGATTTATGATTCAAAAGGAAGACAACCAAATGGTCCTGAATGTTTGCCACTGAGTCCTGAAAGAAGAACACCAAGAAAGAAATCCAGTTACTAAAGCTGTAACACTGTAAAGCTAGTACCACTCTCCATCATTTTTGAAAGATCATGGAGAACAGGTGAGGTACCTGAGGACTGAAGGACAGCCAATGTCATTCCAGTCTTCAAAAAAGGAAAGAAGGAAGACCCTCAAAATTACAGACCAGTCAGCCCCACCACCATCCCTGGAAAGGTAACAGAGCATCTCAGTCTAGAGATCATATCTCAGCACATGGAAGAAAAGAAGGTTATCAAGAGTAGACAGCATGGATTTACTAAAGGGAGGTCATGTCTGACTAATCTGATAGCCTTCTATGATGGTGTGACTGAATGCGTAGATGCAGGGAAAGCAGTGGATGTTGCCCACCTTGACTTTAGCAAGGCTTTTGATACTGTCTCCCATAACATCCTTGTGGGTAAGCTCAGGAAGTGTGGGTTAGAAGAGTAGACAGTGAGATGGGTTGAGAACTGTCTGAACAATAGAGCTCAGAGGGTTATGATCAGTGGTGCAGAGTCCAGCTGGAGACCTGTAAGTAGTGGTGCTCCCCAGGGGTCAGTGCTGGATCCAGTCTTATTCAACACCTTCATCAATGACCTGGATGAAGGGATACAGTGTACCCTCAGCAAGTTTCTTCATGATATTAAACTAGGAGGAGTGGCTGATACACCAGAAGGTTGTGCTGCCATTCAGCAAGATATGGACAGACTGGAGAGCTGAGCAAAGGCAAACCTAATGATGTTCAACAAGGATAAGTGTAGAGTCCTACACCTGGGAAAGAACACCACCATGTATAGGTTAGAGGTAGACCTGCTGGAAAGTAGCCCAATGGACAGGGACCTTGGCATCCTGGTGGACAGTAAGTTATCCATGGAACAGCAATGTACCCTGTGGCCAGGAAGGCCAATGGTATCTTGGGGTGTATAAAGCAGAGTGTGTACAGCAGATCGAGGGAAGTTGTCCTCCCCCTCTACTCTGCACTAATGAGACCACATCTGGAGTATTGTGTTCATTTCTGGTCTCCCCAGTTCAAGAGGGACAGGGAAATACTAGAGAAAGTCCAACGGACAGCTATGAAGATGATTAAGGAACTAGAACATCTCTCTTATGAGGAAAGGCTGAAAGCCCTGGGATTGTTTAGCCTGGAGAAGAGTAGACTGAGAGGGGATCTTATGCATGTTTACAAATAAATACCTGAAGGGTGGGTGTCAAGCAGAATGGGCTAGTCTCTTTCCAGTGGTGCCCTGTGATAGGATGAGAGGTAATGTTAGCAAGGTGAAATGCAGGAAGTTCCACCTCAGCATGAGGAAAAACTTCTTTACTGTGAGAGTGACAGAGCGCTTGAACAGTCTGCCCAGAGAGGTTGTGGAGTCTCTTTCTCTAGAGACTTGCAAGACCCACCTGGGTCTGTTCCTATGTGGCCTGCCCCAGGTGTTCCTGCTCTGGCAGAGGGGTTTGGACTTGATCTCCAGAGGTCCCTTCCAACGTCTACCATTCTAAGATTCTGTAATTCTATGTATTTATTTATTTTCATTAAAAAATTGCTATGATTATTTTGTCTTAAAAACCATCCTGTTTCGTTATTAATTTACACAAAAGGGAAGATTTGGAGTATATTTTCCAATGAGACTAACAATTTAAGTATATATTTGGAAATAGCCCAAATGTTTGTGGAGAAAAATAATTAATCTTATTAAATAGAATTGTATTAATGACCATCACCTTACTGAAAGTAGGCTGCAAAATCAATTTTACTCTGGTTTTGGTCATTACTTGCATTTTTTTACTGGATTTGGAAGCTATTTCTTCAGTGTCTTTATGTATTCATTCGAAGATTTTTATCTTATACAAAAAATGTGTTAGCTATTCCCTGCTCCATTATATATGGTCTTGAAAAGTCAAAGGTATGTGGCCAATTGCTATTATTTTTTTGACCCAGGACATTATTATTGGCAATTTTACCAACCTTTACCTAAGTGAATCATTTTACCGTATGTTGTTCTTTCAAGCAGATGTGGCATGACGTTTTCTTTCCACATAGGAAAGAGGAGATAAAAAAGGGCTAGCAAAGAAAAGGGAAAACAAACAAAATACATAGGTGTTCCAAGAAATAGAACATAGGTAAAATATGTAATAATAGAGAATCAGCTGATACAAGTGAGACAGTAAAATGAATTCAATTAATTAATTTTGCATTTAATGGTAAAATACAAAAAGGTACCTATCTGTCAAATATATAAGCATAGAAGATAACCTGTATTGTGCCAATTAGCTTCCAGGCAGAGAAGGACCTGGGGGTGTTGATTGACAGCCACCTGAACATAAGCCAGCAGTGTGCCTAGGTGGCCAAGAAGGCCAATGGCATCCTGGCCTGTATCAGGAATACTGTGGTCAGCAGGAGCAGGGAGGTGACCATTCCTCTGTATTCGGCTTTGGTGAGGCCGCACCTTGAATACTGTGTCCAGTTTTGGGCCCCTGTCTACAAGAAGGGTGTTGAGGTGCTGGAGAAGGTACAGTTCTGGGCTACAAAGCTAGTAAAGGGTTTGGAGCATGTGTCTTATGAGGAAAGGATGAAGGATCTGGGGCAGTTTAGCCTTGAGAAAAGAAGGCTGCGGGGAGACCTTACTGCCCTCTACAACTGCCAGAAGGGAAGTTGTAGCAAGGTGGGAGTTGGTCTGTTCTCCCTGGTGATAAGTGACAGAACAAGAGGAAATGGCCTGAAGCTGAACCAGGGGAGGTTCAGGCTGGATATTAGGAAGCATTTCTTTACAGAAAGGGTTGTCAGGCATAGGAATGGTCTGCCCAGGGAGGTGATAGAGTCACCATCCCTGAAGGTGTTTAAGAGCTGGTTAGATGCTGTGCTTAGGGACATGGTTTAGTGTTTTTGGTATGTCTAGGAATAAGTTTGGACTTGATGATCTTGAAGGTCTTTTCCATCCAATACTATTCTATGATTCTATGTTACAGTCACCAGCAGAGGAGATTATTTTCTGTTTTCTGCCTATTCTGAAAGATCCTAGAGGTCAGGGAAAACACTTGACATTTTTTGCATTGTTGTGATGGAATTGTCTCACAAGAAGCCAGACTCATCATTATATGAAGCAAAGGAAGCTTCATTTGCAGGAGAAACAGGGAGAGAGAATCACTACAAATGAGTTATCACTGTACAGAAGCACATACAGCCATTAATTTCTGTGGAGTCATTGTTTCACCTAGCAGTAATTAACTCTTGCAAGAGACAACAAGAAACCTATGTAGTTACATAATAAATAATTTTCTCAATATACAGTATTCAAACATAAATCACACTTTTCCTGCAGGAAATGTACATAGTTTTTAATAGGCATAGAACATCTCCCACCTGAATTCACTGTGAAGAACAGGTGGCATCTTAGCACTCCAGGAAGATAAAGATCAAAGGACCTACTGTGCCTATAAAACAGACTATGGAACTATCTTGGAGGAAATTATCTGGGTTATTAGCATTAGGATGTGAAAAACCACACATCTCTAACTACTTTAGAGGCTGACACTACAGAAAAAAAAATAGGTCACTAAAACCATCCCATTACTATATCATACCCCAGTTATCCTACAAAGCTATTGTTTTCCCTGTTTTTTGTCTGATTAACCCCTCATACAAGAGAAGTCAGCCAAGAAATATTTGCTACCAAGTCCTGGCACTGTGAGTTTCTTTCTGCTCTTCAACACTTGATGTATTGGCCCTTTCCCCTGGTTTGCAATAACCTCTCAATCATCCAGCTAGTCACATTCTTGAAAATTTTCCTGAACTTCCTTTGCAGTAAAAGCCACTGGCAGAACTGTCCTTCTCCAGTTTATTTGTATCTACTTTCCTGCAACAATGGTGTTCTATTTTTCATACTGGTTTTTTTAGTAAACTCTAAAACATTCCTCAGATATGTCCAGGCTCTTCTATAGTGATCATAAATTCATTAACAATGTAATGATTTTTACTTTTTTTTTCCTGTAGACTTCTTGAAAGTAGTCCTTATATGTCCAAAGTTTCTATGGACCATGCACTAAAAATCACTGAGTTCTACTGATTTCTATATCTAGATTCCTTTGTTGGGGCAGTGGTTAAATGGGGTGATTATAAGGTGAAGCTGTGAAGTTAAACTTCATTTCCTGTTTCTTTATGTCCAAACAGGGGAAATCATCTCCTCCCCATGTAAGTAGTCACGAGCAGAATGCTAGTTAACGAAGAGTTATGGCCCAGAAGCAGATTGTGGTCTCCTTTACCTGTGCACATACCCTCTGAACTGTCTTAACTAGCTTGTGACTAGTGTCCTAAAGTGTTAAGAGTGCAATTGTTGCATGTTGTACAACACTAATCATGATAAAACTGACCCTTTTACTCAGTGGGCCTGCTGCTAGAGAAGATTGAGAAGATTGCCTGGCCATGGAAAGAGTTGGGTTTCAGATGCTATCACTGGAGACTTCTAAAGGCCCTTTGTTGCTGTTGATACCAAGAGCGGAGAGATACAGCAACACACAAAATCAGCAAGAGAGAGCAAAAGAATATCTCCCATTGCATGGCAGACCCTCACCTACTTTAATAATAGGGTTATATCACCTAATCTCATGTACTTAATATTTAGTGCCAAGTTAAAGAATTGGAGACACCGAGTTGTTAATACTATTTCCTATGCTTGTTCAGTGTTCCTCAGTCTTCTTCTTCAGTCTTTTTTATATAACTGCCAACTAGGTATAGCCCTATTTAGCTTGTCAGATCCCATGGTCCAGGCTTTCAGCCAAGCAAAAGCAAAATTTTAATCCATGTTGTCAATTGTTAAGGAGGGTGAATCTAATTGCCCTGGTCCCTTGGTTAGAACTGTTTTACTTCTGGGTGATGTTGAGGAGAATGAGCTACGTTATTGAGCATGTAGCCCTTTTACTTTCCCATTAGTATCACCATTAGAAGAAGACTGAACAGAAGGAAATGGATTGTAGAAAGCTGGAGATATTAAGATATTTGATCTGAGAGAATATTAGAAAACTCTCATTTGCCTTTGAGTTTTCTGTAATATATATACTGAAATAGTTTCAACATGTCCTGCTGGATTAAGAAATATACTTACTGTCAGACATCCAGCCACAGGTTTCTTATTTGTTATTGTGAAGGAAATATAAGTATTGAGAAATACATGCAAGACATTGCTCTAACCAAAGAAAGATTTTTGTGGTTTTCAGACTGCCAGAAAACAGGGAACAGCTTCTTCCTGACTCTTCTGTCTTACTATCCAAGGGAGCTAAACATGGTTCATCTGTTCTGAACAGTGGGACAGAGATCCTGTCCTATTCCCTGATGTCATCTCCCCTGCAGAGAACATGAAATGCCTCCGAAGAGTCTCTTCCTCTGGGGTGAAAAAGTCAGTTCTGATGCCAGTTCTGATGTTGTCTTTAGGAGAGAAAATAATGCTGTTTCTGAATCATTCCAGCTTGCCGGAACTACTAATTGTGTTCCTGTATTCATCCAGTAAAAATACAACTATATCTTTTAGAGAAGGAAATAATTAGAGTTGAAATGAAAGTGCTATGTTTAGCCTACCTCAAAGGAGGAGTATTAGACCACTCCATTCATTGTTATTATTGACATTAATGTAACAATATATAAAAGCTGATGTTCCAGTTTGGACAAGTTTATTTTGCTAAGAACATACATTCTGGTGGGCAAACTCCATCGCTTTGAACCAAGTTTCTTGAATTGAGTTGATGGTAATGCATATGTGGGGTGAACTTCTCCTGGGAAAAGACTTGCAC
The DNA here is from genome assembly GCA_025331215.1 of Actenoides lindsayi. Taxonomy (NCBI): domain Eukaryota; kingdom Metazoa; phylum Chordata; class Aves; order Coraciiformes; family Alcedinidae; genus Actenoides; species Actenoides lindsayi. Next base: position 41,855 of record WTSP01002806.1, read on the forward strand.
TGCAAGGCTTAGCAATGATAAGTCTAAATCCTAAAAAAAAAGGGTATTATTTAATGTGACTTCCTCATAATAACTGCCTTATTAATTCTGCAGAAAAATCAGTTCTTGAGATGCTCTTCAGTGTTTTGGAGTTGGTTATTTTTGCATATTTTTCCCTCCTTTAGAAAACAGAAAGAAATTTGGACTGTCTCTAGAAAGGAGAAAAAGAGATTTTCGGAAGTGGAAGAGTTAGCCATCATTATCTCCATTACTTCACATGACATCTGTGGAGATAGTGTCTCGTTCCATATGTAGAGACTGTAGCATAACAATCACGGAAAAATGTCTCAACCAATGTTACATCTTCCTGTCTCTCATCCCATGACACATCTTTCCCACAGAACAGATGCATAACACAGCAGCTCCCATGGAGCAATTTTAAAAGGTAACATTGTCCTTGTTTAGTTATCTGCTCTTCCTGGGGTATTCCTCACTGGAACTCACAGACAACTTTTGAGAAGGTGTTTTTCTTTCCCATTTCAGGTACACTTATTAAGGAATTTATGCTTGGAGAGAACTGCACACCCTTGAATAGCCAAATCTCAGTGTGGTCGTTTCTTGTGTTCCTGGAGTCGTAGAATACAGCTCAATAGTCTTCTGCTGGTTAGTTTTGTCTGTTGAATGGAACTTCTTCATAAAATGAGATACTGAGGAATACCAGCTTCCTTACTAGTCCTTGACAGTCCAGTAGAAAATTTTCAAATTCCTAGTGTTCCCAAAACATATCCTGAAGGACAAGTCCTTTAGATTGTTGTCAAACACTCTTTCCTGGAGAATGCTCACTTATGATTGTAGTGTGTGATAAATTTGTTGCTCTCCAGGGATCCAAACAGTAAAAAAGCTTAATGATAAAGCAAAGCAAAAAAAAAAAAAATTAAGCTAGACCTAATGTCACATTTTTAAAAAGAAAATTGGAAAAAACAGGTAAAGTAACAGGTGAAACAGACAAGAAATGTGATCACTCTTGCTAAACTGGAAGTCCTTTCCTGCTGGCTAGCATCTCTTCCTGAGGAACCTTTCTATCTTTGGATTTCAGGGATCAAGGATGGCTGAAGTTTTGCAGAAATATTCTCTCCCTTTTCTCTTAGGTTTGTTTGGATGCACTTGTATGGCTCTTTTCCAGTTGTTACGGCACTAAGCAGTTATTTCTCCTTAAACAATCAAGGAGAATATGAACTACACAGTTGCTCTTCTACATGGTAGCGAGCTCTTTCTGGCACTCAGATCTAAGTTATTTTTTTCAATAGCTCTTATTCAGCCTAATAACCTTGCCCCTAGACCATTCAAAAGTGTTCTTTATTAAATATTGTACAATATTATATATTGTATATAGATTTTACTTTCTATTGAGTTCATGGCTACTGGCAAGCATGGGGTTTCTCTGGGGACCACATAAGGCACAAAATTAGCAAAATGATTACTTAGAGCTGCTTCTGGTGACCCAAGTCTCCACTGGGATGTGAAGAAAGTCAGGACACTAAGGTCTGTTGTTGCTTGTTCAAGTCACCTGGTCACACCAGACCATCCTACTGTTGGTAGCCACTTGTCCATTTCTAACTAAAAAAATGTCAAATCTTATTCTTGCTTCATACAGAAACAAAAATATAGGTTAAAGCTTCCTTTTATTTCACAAAAGAGACATTATTTTCCGACCAGCCTTGTTCCTATCTTAGGCCTGAATTCAACCTCACTTCACTTTATGACTTTTCACTGAACTTACTGACTCATACAGGAGTTCTGGGGACACATGAGCTGAAGGAGGGCACCTCTGTCAGATGCATAAAAAATAAGGAGATGAGGAATCCAAGCTCCTGTAGTTGGAGATGCTGAGAACATACTACTGTGTAATGCAGGTTCATACATAGACAGGACTCAGATTTTCCTAGTCTCTGTTATAGTAGCACAGAAATAGTGTTGAACATGTTGCCCCCACTTTACCTCTGCAGCTTCTATGATAGAAGATACAGACTCCTGAAACGTCCTTTATGATACCACCACCAACTGGCACAACAAAAACCAACAGTCTCTGCTTCTGTTTAACTGCAAGTGGGAGAGGAGGAAGAAAGTGAAACAAATGCTTATTTCAGTAGTTAGGACATTATGGGAGTGTGTAAGGGAGCATCTGAGGGTAACTTTACTACTCTGTCTCCTCCTGTCCCATCCGAAAAGTAGAGTGGCTGAGTATATATGTCACAGCACTGACTAAATAGTTGCAATTCCACCAGGAGGAAAGCATGAGAGTACAGCTTTTTGCCAACCTTGGAAGCTTGCCAAGCTCTGTGGTATTTAAGCAGTCATGACTTTGTCTTCATCTGCACAGATTAAATATGGATGTGTATATTAATTATGTAAATGTGAAACTGCAGATCTCCATCAAGTAAAGCCAAGAATACACTAGCCTTTGCAAATGCTGATTGATATAATACATGTAAGAAAAACAGAGACCATTCAGCATGTTGCTATGTGTGTTCTGGAGAAGGAAGGAAGGAAGTTTGGAAGTAAACAGTGTTTTATAATAAGAGTGAAACTATTAAAAGCCATAAATTTCTGTAATACCTAACAGCCTCTCTTCAGCAAAACAGAATGCTTACTTAGCAGGAGACAGATCTAGAAGAAGGTGAAAACACATATTTAGAGTGAGGTGAACACTATCAACTATAATCAAGACACCCATAACAGTTTTAGTCAAGGGCTGAAACTGGGTTTTCATGTAACATGGTAGAAGTACCTGATTTTTCTGTTACTTCAAGTAAACTATGAGCAAGTACGTAGAAATCTGTGGCACTATGTCAGCATGAACTTAATATTCTGGGGCAGAGGATGGATAAACTTTCCAGGTATAGCTTTGTGATTGGTGACACCACAAAATGTGATCTGTTTGTCTGCATACTTGTTTTAAGCAAAAGAATATGATGTAGGCTTTCAAGGAATTGGATTGGGCATGCAAAATTTCCAGACTTCTCTCAGTGTACACACAAAAATGGTGTTTTATTACAGAAACCTCACCCTCCAGCCAATGACTGGCATCTATATCCATTCCCTCGGCTCAGCTCACCAACAGAATACTCCAGCATCTGCTAGCAAACCACAGATAATACCATTTGGGCCAGTCACCAGGATATAGTTCAAGTGTTAGAAAACCCATTTCTTTGCTGGTCTGACAAGACCTATAAAAAGAGTAAGCAACCTACCCATTCATCAAGGTTAGGGAAGACAGAAAGAAGAGCACAGGTATCAAAAAAGGAAGCTGGCCAGAAGATGGCCAGTAGGAGTTGATAGACAAGAAGATCGCAGGGCAAGGCAGAGACAAAGCACTCTGCCGCCATCCAACTCTACTCACAAGGAGATGCAGAAGATTCAAACCTCAGCACTCCTGTGTCTTCCAGACGCTGTCCGCTCCCCTGCACTGCTGTCATCAAAGACGGGCATTGAGTTCTCCCTGCTCATCACTGCCTACTCAGCACAAGAGATCTCCTCAGAAAGATGATTTCTCCCCCAATCACTAGTGGTTTTCACAGAATGGTAGGGGTTGGGAGGGACCGCTTGGAGATCATCTAGTTCAACCACCCTGCTAAAGCAGGTTCACCTAAAGCAGGTTGCACAGGATGAGGCACTTAATACATTCTTTGCCTCAGTCTTTAATAGTCAGACCAGTTATCCTCAGGGTATTCAGTCCCCTGAACTGGAAGACAGGGATGG
>WTSP01002807.1:0-15163 GCA_025331215.1 Actenoides lindsayi
TTTTATTTTTTCTTCCATAAATGTTAACAACACTGTTTGTGAAATCTTATACTTTTTAGTGATAAAATAAAAAAATATTGTGCCGTCGGCGGGCTCCAGCCCGGGCTGCCCCGGCAGCCTTAATTCAAACCAGACCCGCTGCGGCCGCTCCCGACCTGCCGGCGGCTCCGCCCCGGTGCGCTGCGGGGCGGGCGGTGCTGCCCGGTAACCTCCCGCCGGGGCGCGGGAGCCCCTCGGTGCGCCCGGGAAAGGGGCCGGCGGGGGGGAGGGATGCCCGTGCCCTTCCTCCGGCGGGATGCCCCGGAGGGGGGCGAGCGGACGTTCGGGCGAGCGCTCGCATGTGGCCCTTTGTGGTTCAGCTGTGGCCGGGCTCCGCGGGCAGGCGTGACTTCGGCAACCGCGGTGCTCCTGCCGTGCCCCTGGCGCGACCCGGCTCCGAAGGGAGCTCGGGTTCGGCCGCTCCCTGACCGCCTTTGTGCCCGGAGAGCCTGGCCGGCAGAGGGTATGCCCGGATGCCTTTGATTTCTGCCCACTAAACCAGAGATCCCGGTGGTCGACTCGGCGCACGAATCTTCCGGCTTCCGCGGTGCCCGTACTCGGCAGCGGCCCCGGGAAGCCAGCCCCGCTTCCCCTCCCGGGGGGAGGGTGCGGCCGGCCCGGCGCCCCGCCGCTGCCTCCAGCCCACCTGGGCAGGGCTCCGGGGCCGTCCGCTTTCTGCCCCCCTCACCGCCTTCCTCAGCTCCGCACTTCTCCTCCTCCTCCCGGACGTGGTGCCGCTGCCATAGCGAGGTTGGCACTTTCCCAAAGCCCCGGCGTTTCGGGGGGAGCTCTCCCAGGGAGGCGCGGACGGCTCCGCGGCTCCTCGGGCAGCCCCTCAGCCTTTGAGCAGCCGCTTCCAGGCAGCGGCAGCAGCCGCCAGATGTCATCCGCGGACAGCGGAGGCTCTGCCGCCGCTCCCCACCGCGCTGCCTGTCCGGGGTCTTCCCACAGGAACCTGGCACCCCAGCCTTGGAAAAAAGCGCTTTGTCGGGTGCTCCAGGTCTGTGCAAGGCGCCTGGGATCTGCACTGACCCCTGACTGCTCGAGTGCGGGGTGGGAGGCCCTGTGGCTAGCTCTCGAGGGGCACAGAGCCCGAGTCACCGTCCCCGTCTCCTGCAGCGAGGGACACCCGCTCCCTGCTTCCCGTGTATGTGCTCCAGACTCGAGTGCCAGTCACTTGTGGAGTCTTCTCCTTGGGATAAGTTGGAAGGCAAAAGTGGAATGTGAGGCTCTGTGTGAGCAGGCAGGATCATCAAAGTCAAAAATAGCTTTTTTTTTTTTTTTTTTCTTTCCAAGAGGGAAAAATTTATTTGAAACTTGTCTGGAGCAGCAGTTGGATAAGGAGTGGCAGAACAAAGTGCACGGCAGGATCTAAGCTGCTCAAAATACTTCCAGTTTTGCTGTACTGTCCTACCTGTAGATCTGGACATGTACCCTTCTGGCCCACACGGTAGTGAGTAGTTATGAGGTGGCTAAAAATGACAAGCATGAGTGTAAGCAAACCTGTTTCATGGGGAGAGGGCTCTGCTCATAGCTTCTGAATAAGCTTTCCACTGGATTAAGTGGAAAAACTGCAGTTAATTTGCAGCCTCTGGAGTGCATTTGGGTAAAATTCCCCCATGATAAATGTTCCTTACTAGAAATGGTAAGGACATGAAATAAGTGCTTGTCTGGAGTTTTCCCATGCGTAAGAGGCAGGCAGGCCTGAATGACACTTCAGATCGAGGGCGTTCCTGGGTGAACACATGGAGGAGCAGAAGTCCTTGGGGCTCTCCATGGTGACTCAGCACTGAGGCTGTTTCCCTTCTAGTGATCACATGCCCTTTTTCCCATGTTGAAATGTCAGTGACCCGGACTGAGCTGCCTTTCCCACCTGTCTGGAATAATTATGCTTTTGCATCGAGTGGCAGCCAACCTCTTGTGTTGGGGACAAAATGCAGAGTGACCTTACACAGACCTTGGCAGATGCCAGATCACTGTGCTGTGGACACGGTGGCATGGTTGTGTTGGATTCCTGGTGGTCTGATTATTGGAAGGCGTGCCACTTCTGCTGGCACATCACTTGGCCCATGGACTTGACCTGTCCATGTATAGTGTCACAGAAGTAACAAGCAGGCACGTGAAAGCGGCCAAACAATAGCTGTTTCCTTTTTGAGTACTCTTATCCACAGGAATGGTTGGGGAGGTGCCTAATCTTCTTCAAGGTGAGACTTTATTGCTCAAAGCACCTTCTAGGAGAATTATTACCCTCTGTTATTATGATGGAGGGATTGATTTCCTTGAAATAAGAAGGTTGGTGCATCTGAATGGATTAACCGCCTTACGCTTTCAAATGGAAGCTGTTACGTGGTATAAACCTGCCATGAAGCCAGGCAGGGTCTGTTGCCCGAGGGCGGTGGGCAATCCCACCTCTATCGTGAGGGAAGACAGGGTTTTGACTGTTTCATCTGGTGTAGGTGCATGTTGGTGGTTAACACGAGCTTAGCAGAACCTTTTTCCAAGGGTGATGTCATTCCTATCTGAATGTAAACTAATTAGAAGAAATTAGGTAGTCCAGCTTGCTTGTTAAACGTGTAGGCAGTGGATGAGGAGGAAAGGCTTTCTTTTACAGTATATGCAGAGCAGCATCATATTATTTATCAAGCACTATAAACAGTGTTTCTCCATCTGAACATTTATGTGCTGGTGGCTACCCCCCAGTAAAATGGTGACTGTTGTATCTGGTCACCTGTCCAGTTGAGAGACAACTCAGCTGTGGTTTGTATCTCTTAAGGGGGTTCTGCTTCAAGGTTGTAGTCCCTTGTTCAGGTTTCTCTTGGTTTCAAGTGTCTAGAAGAGCTACGCTTTTAATGGCAGCATTCTGAAACTTCTGGAAACCAAACAATCCTCTCTAGCAACCCAAGACAAGTTACAGCAAGTGCAAGAAACCTGTAAGCCTTCTAAAATTAATCTAGTGCACTAACCTGAAATGTAGGCTGCTGTTTTAGCAGCAAAATTGGTCCATTTTAAGTATGTGTTTTGCATTGCTGGTGCTTAGATGTCTCCAGGTGGCCTATATAGTAGCACTTCATCCTAACCTTGTTTGAAGGAGCTTTTGTGTGAAGAACCATACTAATGCCTCCGAGAGGGACATTCCTCACTCGTTTGTGTCATCTGGCAGCTAGGGATCTGGGGGATTTCGGTAGGGCCTGCTACAGGAAGCAGGGAGCTTCTTGGGAGAGAGAAGACCCCTTTCCTAAGGAGGTGCTGTCAGTGATAAATTGCAGTGCTTTGGCATTAAAAATACTAATGCTGCATCTTGGATGTCTCCTTTATTAACTCAGAGCTATTAATACAACACTGCGGGACAGCTGGAGATTGATGCACTCGCTGAGACACGGGGCACTTCAAATGGCACTAGTCCCTTGGGACAGTGTTCAGATGATGTTAAGGCACCTAAATGTAGGTGTCTGTGTGTATGCTGGGTGCCTAAGCTCTCATTATAGTCGTGGCGATGTAATCAGTGGAGCCAAAGACAGTGCTTATCTGACCAGCCTCTGCACGTCTACTTCAAGGTGAGTTGCTTTGTTGGGGCTTTGTTGACTAGATCTCAATTTGCCTATAAGGGAAGTATAGACACCTTTAGCGTCTTTCTCCAAGAGCAATTTAGCTCCAAGTGATAGTCTTTTTATTTGTGGAACTTTCATGGTAACTTTCTCCCCAAACAAACAGACTGGACAGGTGCTGTTCCTGTGCCAAGACAACCAGCAAAGCAGTGGGAAGCATCAGCTTTCAGCTGGAACAACAGCTCTCTCCTGTTCCAGTGAGACTGAATCAGTGCCACCAAACAGCACCACAGTCTTGCTCTGCTAAAGGCTGTGGAAGAAACCAGGGCATGGAGTTGTGTCCTGTATCAGGAAGTGAGGAGTATGAGCAGAAACATAGGTGGATGTACTGGGAGTGGGGGGCAGACTGTGAGCTGTTGAGGCATCAGAGCATTTTAATATTTCAAGGCACTGTTTATTTGTGCACTCAAAGTGACGAACCTTTGTTACTGCCTAGACTTCGATACAGGCAGTGAACTTGGAAAGTGGAAGTTGTTTTGACCAGCAGTGCAAGGACTTCTGGTGTTTTTTACAGGTTCACTTCTCTGATGAGTTGAGAAGATAGCACATACCCTCTGCATTTTTAGAGTGTCTCCTTAGAAGTGCTGACTGTCAATTCTGTTAACAGCTCTCTAAGTCAGAGCTGACTAGCATGCTTCATTTGAACTACTGCTCTGCTGGGCTACTGGTGTACCACAGAAATGAGCTTTATCTGGCCTGGCTAGAAACCTGGAATAGTGCACTTTCTACTCTGGAGATGCTAGTGGAGAAGTTACTGCACCGTGAAGCTTTACCTCAAGGTGAGATAACACTTGGACCTCCTACAAGCAGCTCTTGTGGAGCAACATCTGCTAATGTGGTGGTTTCCCAACCTCTCAGTTTCTCAAGCAGTGCTTGGCTACAGTCGACATTCTGGGTCTTGTGGAACCGGCACGGGTCCAACGGAGTCTGTTAGCTTGGGCTCCTTGCCATGCTTGACTGTAATGTTTGTATCTCACCGCTGAGACCAGTCTCACCAGTGAGGCTTGCTTTGCTGGATGGGAACCAGTGTGTTAGTGGGATTTGGATGGAGTTGGTAATAGAACTTCCCATTGAGTCACTGGAGCTGCAGTTACAACTGAGTCATGGAGGTATTGGAAGTCATGGTTTTCCCTGCCAGGCTTCTAGTTTTATTGATCAGCTGGAGAGCCCCTGCTGCTTCATTTCTGCATCTTGCTACCATGCTCTCTGTCAGAACGATCTTCGTAGCCCTTGTTTTTGCAAAATGGTTCTCTTTTAATGTCCATTCATTTTTCCCCTTAGTATTCAGGGCTTTCTAATAACTGAAAGGTCTTCAGGACTGCTATTGCAGAACGTCTCCTGACTAAATCAAAGGCACTGATAAAAGAGAGGGAGCTGCCTGCTAACCAGCTTAAAGTACTCCTGGGTATCTTGCCTTTCATGGAGTCTCTGTTTTTGTCATACTCCACCCTGTAACTTTTCTGCACTGCCTGTCCAGTAATGGTAATGTCTTGTATGCCAGTCACGGAGACTAAGGCTGATGTCTTGATTTTTGTCTGTAAGCGGTCCCAGGCACGTGCTCCTGTCAGCCAGCCTTCTACCAAGTACAGCCGATTCATGCAGCAACTCCTCTGAGTGCTCCAGCTCCATCACCCGAGCGTACACGAGCCGTCGGGTTGCTCTTTGTCTGCCTGTGCCACGTGAGGAGGAGCTTATTGCCTCTTAAATGGAAGGAAACTTGAACTCCGTTCCACTTGTGAGGGGAGTGTACTGGCAGAATGGGCTGCATTGCAGACTGTGACTGTCCTGTGCTGTACACAGGAAAGCTCTTCTAATTAGTTTCTAATGCTGGTGGCAGTACACATCCTGGTCAGAGCCAGTAAACAGCTCCAATCCAGCCCCTTGTATCTAGGGGTTACTAGAGGAGCAGACTGTATATTGAAGCCAGAGGTGGGCAGGGGAGAGCGGAGCCAGTCTGCCATCTGGAGAGCAGTTAGTGATTAACGTAACGATTTCCAGATGAGAGCTCTTGTGAAGTTCCATGTCGTAGCAGTGGCACTGCTGGGGCTGTGTTGGTAGGGAGCCTCTGTGTGTTCCCTGGGGAGCAGAGCTGGCAGCCACAGAGCTGTAGGAAGAGACTACCTGGCTCTTTCCTGTCCCCATACAGGACCCTATTGCTGCCTTATTGTATGCTTTGAGACCAGTAGAGTGGAGAAATACAAATATAGGTATGTGTATCTTTATATAGAGAGGTGTCTGTCCCAGTCATGTGCTGTTTGTTGACCAGCTCACAGCAGGATTTGGAGGCTGTATGCCCTGACCCCAGGGTGGTGATCTGGGAGATTCAATGCCCATGCTCTACACAACCGCAGGAGCTTGGAGCAGCCTGTCTATCTACTGAAACATCAGTCTCAGCTAAGAGCATCTCTGCAGAGGAGAGAACCTGTTAGCCCTGTTATGACCAGCTAATATGTATCTTCTTTAGGGACAGAGCCCAGGCTTTCTTTGGTCAAGAAGTTAAGGGAGTAAGAGGTGTGAAAGCCTAAACTAGAGGAACCACAAAGCTCGCTTGAATTCATACCTAACAAAACCACTAATAGCTGTGATAGTTTTCTCTCCCCCGCTGTGCTCTGTGCTTATGAAACTATAACAGAGACTCTTGCACTGTCAGATTTGATGGCCAATCGAGATTTGTCCACCTCACTGGCTCTAACAGGGTGCAAGTGGCACCTACGTGCAGTGCAAAAGACCAAGTGAGGCTTGCATCGAAACTTGCCTAACAGCCTGCAGCTAGGCAGCTTTGACTTCTAAATATCTTTCTGTCCTAACGGAGGAATCATCTAGATCATGACTACTTTCCCATCAGTGAACAAAGCACCTAACAAAAGAGGCTGGCTCTGGCATGTCTGGGCAGTGGCGAAGGAGTGCTCTGCTATCGTGTGCTCACATCAACTGACTCATGGCCTCGGAGAGGAAAGCTGCTCGCTTAATCCTCCAGCAGCATCGGCCGTACTCTGAAGCGTGTTTAACTCGCAAAAAGTTCCTCAGTCTGCGTCTCTAGTTGCACTGAGCTGTGAAATGGTGATGAGCTTCTTGCTACAGAAGCTGGAAGATGTGATTGTGAATAATTAGAAGTTATTACTGTAATAGCTGAGGAGCGCTAAATGCTCACTGTGTCCCCACCTCCCCAAGCAGGCAGTCAAAAGGGGTTAAAAAGATCCACCAACCCTCTTCACACTGATTGAAGTAAGTAAAACAAGCTGGACGCTAGTTGTCCAGTGGCCAACTTAAATGCTAGAGTCCCAATCATATAGCAAATCTCATTTTCAGACCTATCCTTCAACACTCTCCTCCACCACCAGACAGCCTGCTGGGGATCCTTCCCATGCATTATTTGGGGGAGTACCAGTTGGCAAGGCTCAAAACTGTGCCAGAGATCATTCTAATAACTTGATGGTATAGATTGTGTTCCAGTGCCCGGGGATGTTTTCTGATGTTGTTTAATTTACTAGCATAGATGTAGCCAGTGGGTCTCTGGCAGCGGGCCCAGAATATTATGAAATTGTGAAAACTCCAGTATCCAGTAAAAGAAAGTGAAAGTTCACAATAGGAGATTGTGACTCTTCCATTGAAAACTGAGCCTTTTTGGATGCTTCAGAAGGATGAGGAACTGCAGTTGTGAGGAATCCTGTGTACTCAGTCAGCTGAAGCTTGCGAGGTGATTGCTGCAAACCTGGAACTGCAAAGCATTCAGCGTAGCAGTGATGGTGCTGGTACCTGCCAGTGATTCAGCCTCTGCTTTTAGAGTTGACCCATAAGGTGGTATCTCAGCATTTTAGGCTCTGCTTTCTTTAGAGATGTATTGTGCTGACTGGAGTTGGTAGTCAGTGAGTAGACCTAGAAGTTTATCTATGAAGTAGCTTTTAATGTAGTGATGCTTGAACAGTGCCTTACAAGTTTGATCTATTTTAGCGTCAGACGGTGCTCCTCAACAGACTCTTGTCTGGACTAAGGGATGTGTTGTGCTAAGAGTAACTTGGTTACTAAAACCTTATTTTTCAATTTTTAGTACTGTTTTATTGACTTGTCTTAATGCCTGTCAGTCCATCAGGGGTGGCATTAATGATGTCTCTTATCTCTTCACGGTATCGATGTATAAAACTCAGGGATGTCCAAATTGCAATTTAAGTCTTGCAGTTGCCCATAGGAGGCAGGAGAGCATCTAGACTTCATAAATGTGGCATCTCCCCCTAAACTCTAACTTCCTCAATTGAATTGGTGACTACTTTGAAATGAGGCCATCGGGAAGACACGTGAACAAGCTGTATACTCAAAAATGAAGCCATGAGGTAGCTGAAGCTGGTACATTACAGTGAGACTTGGATAACAGCTTGGATCAAAGGGAAGCTCTCTGATATATCCTGCCTTTGTAACAGTCAAACCTCTGCTGTACAGAAGTACAGAAGAAGAACAGTGCAACCGAGAGGCTCCAGGACAGTCGATTAGTTTTATCCAGTAAGCCTTTGGTCAAGAAATACCTAATGCTCCTTTCTGAAATGAGCAGAGCTATAGGTGACTAGAGCACAATTGCAGCAGCAGGTTTTTTTAAGACCGCTTCTGATGGGATGATTTCATTTGATGCTTCATCTCTGAAATGATGCTTCAACACCCTCATGACTCAGCTTGGAAGTACATCAGCCAGCTTCCATAATCTCACCAAGGTATTGCATAATTTAACTGTAGACTGGGCAGTAGTAAGCAACTGCTGTCAGAACTTTGTCTTGCGTGCAGGATTACTGATGCTTTTGTAAAGCTGAACACAGAGACCGTGTCTTAGGAAAAGGCCCTGAGAGCTTCATCTCTGCACCATTTTATAAGGGTAGATCACTTGCTGTATGCTCCAGTGGTTGAGTGCGCATATTTCTCAAAGGCATTTCAGGCAGTCTGAACTGTGTTCTGTGTTTGAGTAATTCGGTGAAATGGGGTCCAGCCTGTGGGCAAGACCATCTGCTTCCAAGGAGCCTGACAGTACCCTAAACGCTTACATGCTGCTCATCTTCAGCACTTGCACTCAGGAGCTGCTAAGCCTATGTGGAAGGAAGGGTTGACGCTCCAAGCGCTTCTTTTGAGAAGACTCTTGAGATGGGGGAACAGGGTGTTCCTGATCTGAGACGTGGCTCCCGCGTCTGGTGATGTTGCAGTCCTTTTGTGCGTGGCTTAGTCACGCTGGTGTAACTGCATCTCTTGGGCAGGGGTGGCTTCGGCGTTATAAACAATCTAGGCTTAGTCAACAGTAAGATCCTGTGGATAAACCAGACCTGATAGCATGCCTCCTCTTGGAGGGAGAGACTTGATTTCTTCACATCCATACCGAAACGGCACGTTTACTTGAAACTGGAAATGGTCAGGCATAGAAGCAAATGCAAAAAGTACACCGTGTGTTAGTACAAGACCTGCCAAGGCACAGGAACTGCCCTGCATGGGATCAAAACTAAAATGTAAAGCTACTTGCATGGTCTGCGGGAGGCCAGCAACTGGCTGCTGATTGAGACTCACAAGTTCCTTCTTAACAGACTGACGTCTGACTGGACTGAGTCCTGCTGTGCAAGAACAGTTTCTTAGAACTGGTTAGAGCTTAGCTATAGGGAGCGTGACCAGATCAGAAGGGAGCTGTTGAATGGCAACTGCTGGCTCATTTTGCTGCCCAAGTCTAACTCGCTTCTGCAGCTCTCTCGCAAAAAGTCAAGGTCTTCTGTGGAAGACTGACGAGTAGAAGCATTAGAGGATCAGGTTGTGGGATGTGACCAGTCCTGCCATCTGGTGTGCACATGTGAGACTGAGACTGGGACAGCGTCTGTTCAAGCCAGGCAGCTCTTTCTGGATGCTTCCAGTTCCCTGATCAATCAGCTCTCCAGTGGGGTGTGTGCCTGAAAAGCGACGGTGGTGGTGTTGGAAATAAGAAGCTGGGTATGAGATTTATAATGACACACAACATTCAGAGGTAACATGTCTGGGATACGTGTATAGGAAATACAGACTGTTAGCAAAAAAAAAAAAAAATTAAAAAAATTCACAAGCATTTGACACTTTATTTTGCCTCCTTTTGGAGAAAATGTGGGGTTTACACAAGTGGTCCAGAAGGCCTTGTCTTGGATTGTTCAGTCTCAGGCTGGTTGTCATGCTATGAAGGGCCTGATGTACATCCCGTAGGGTGAGCTATGAGCAGATCAGCTAGGAAGCTAAAGCAGAGTTTGCTCACAGCAGGTCTTACAGCTGGCAGGTGTTTCTGCCACCGAAGTGTCAGCAAAGAGAAAGTCATTTTTGTTGTCTCGTGCATAGGCGGTTGCTATCGGATATATCCTCCTATAAAACCTTAAGTCTGGGTGTTTCCACTGTAATTCATGTAACTAATCAGAAATCCTTGTCAGCTTTTTTTGTTGTTGTAAGGCTATTTGTAGGTTTAAGTAGTCTCATTAAGTTTTCCAACTAATCTGCTTTAGCTGAGAACTTTAGTGCTCCAGGATTGTGAGCTCATCTTTCTGCTGAGGTTTAAATAAGTTCCTAGCTACTAGAAACCAGAAGTACTGCCAGTAAACCCTTAGTTTGATGATGTCTAGGGATTTTTAGCTGAAACTTGGATTTCACTGACCTAGCATAGCACTCCAAGCAGTTTGCTCAAATTAGAAACATATATATCTATCAGTAACTGAGTGAAAACACTTCTGAGATCCTTCAAGAAGATTTTGCAGCTTTGTCTCCTGGCTCCTTGGCATATCTCACGCTAGGTAATTGCTAGAGTTCAGGGAGAAGAAGGAAACTCCCAGGATTGAGATAAGAACCTGTGTCTTCTCCTAGCTGTGTGCCTGGATACCAAAGGCTGTCATACTTACTCTTGCCTGATAATAATTCCTGAAGGCGGGAAGTATTCCTGGCTGCATGTTGTCTTCCCTTCAGGTGAAACAGAAAAGCTTCTTCCCTCCCCAGAAGACTGTGTAGCATGGTGATGAGGTCACTTCTGACTTCCGGGAACACATCTGCTCAGGTTAGAACACTCATGCTGCTGTAGCATTGCTTGTAGTAGTTCGCTGTTCACACAGCAACTGGCATGGAGCTCATTTGAAATGGGTAGGAGTTCCACCAGCCAAGTTAGATGGCATTTGTCTCCAGAAAACAGGCTTTCCTAGGACCAGAGGCACACACATTTTCCTGGTGCTGCTGAGAGGCATCAGGGATTTATAGTGTTCCACCAGCCTAATCTGAAGACTTGAGATGCCATAGACCACGTTGTGCCTTCCTATAGACAAGTCTCTTGTTTCTGAGCTGAATGACTGAAGATGAAAAGAGAAAGTTGTGCTCCTGTGGGACTAAAGTCCTTCAGCTGTCTTTCTTGTGTCTTGATGTTGGTGTGCTGCAGGCTGGCTCTCTGTGCTGCACTGGTGGCCTCTGCAGGAGGAGAGATCAGGGCTGACCCTCTCAGCATCCTGGCACACAGCATTCAGCTGCTCGCTGGCCAGTTTGAGCCGACAGGCCTACAGTCGCAGATGGGACAAATGGAGACACCAGCTGCTTTGCAGCCCTCTGTCAAACCCAGTCTTGGACTACATTCACCAGTCGCAGGGCCTTAATGCTGACTGGTCTGTGCTGCTGGGAGCTGAGTTGTTTCTTAGCTTTATGAGGAGGGGAGACTGTCTTCTGCAAGCCCTGCATGCTGTCAGGGAGCAGTCGGGCAGGCTCAAAGGCACTGCTGTGCTTGCCAGGAAGCCTCAGTGATGCTGTAGCAAGTTTCATTCCAATGACAGTCCTAAGTGCTGATCCCGTAAGACAGGGTGAGTGGGTGGCAAGAGCTGGAATGACACAGGAAGGAATTTCCACCCAGATGCAAGCGAGACTGTTCATGGCAGTACAGGTCACCACATGGATGGGAATTATTGGCTAAGGATTGGGGCTGTTTTTGCCAGCGCTGCTGTTGAAGACATGAGGTCCATGTGTTGATATGTGTTGGAGGGCAACACTACAAAAATCCAGTCTCTGTTTGAGTGGCTATACCTGGTGATGACATGTCTGAGGTGAGTTGCTCAACCTCGCCTGCCTGAACCCCACAGCAGGGGCTGCTGCATACTGCAGTCACCCTGCACGTTAGGAACCCGCCGTGTCCACAGCCAGCCACGTCGGAATGTGTGGTCATCAGGGGGCATGTGGCTGTGCTACTGCAGGGGGGTGTAAGGCAGCAGGGGCCTTAGATCCTGTCACTTCTAGTGTCTTCTGTCAGAAGGGTCACGTTTATCTGTGTTGAAGTTACTAGTATGTGTGGGTAATGGGCTACTAGAGGTCTTTGCTGGATGGGTTTCCGTTTCGTAAAGATTTCCTGACCTGCAGCATGCTCCCCTCTTCTAACCATACCTCCTTGGGGTTCCTGGGATGGGGAGCCCACTGTTTGACTTTGGGTGAAACTTAGCAATTCCCTGTCTGTGCTCTTCTAAACAAGCAGGTGAACTGGTTGGGGCTGCGAGACTGAATCTTCTCTGCTGGCTTTGCTACACTAGAAAGTAAAAAGTGATGGTGACTTTTTAAGTCAGAGGGTTTTAAGACAAGTTAGGTTTGCCTGGTCTTGGCTTAAGCATCTTGCTGCTCATCTCTCAAGCCAGCTGAAATAGGGTGAAATGAATTCCCCAGGAGGAGCTGGAGCTGTTAGCTGTATGGCCTCACTGGGCTGCACCTACTTTGCACAACTCTTTGAGGTTGTACATTGACCGTGGTTTTCTTGTGCTCTCTGAAGAAATGAATGTCTGAAATGTCAAGTATGTTAAAGGGCTGCAGGGGAGGCTCTTTAAAGAAAAGCAGTTATCGCATAAAACTGAACTGGCTGCTTCTCCTGAGATCAGCTGCAGGGAAAAGAGCTTTCTCGTTAGACTGTATCTTCAAAACACAGGCTTCCTTGAATGTGGGAGACAAAAGGTACCCCACTTTTGGCCGTGTTGTGACAACCTGCACCTGCCACTGACACTGAGTGCTCGTCTGTGATGTCTGTGACCTGTCAGTGAGATTCGGTCCTTGGTGTGGGCTGTATTGCTTGGCTGGAAGGAGCAGGTTGGCATGAGTGGAAGAAGTGTGTAGTAACTTACTTGTTTGATACATCCTCCAGGTGAAAAAGCAGGAGCACAGACTCTTGACTTTCTTCAGTCTTGCTGAAGGACTGACCAGACTTCTAGTGGAGTTGGCTGAGAGAAGCGGGAGGCAGCTCAGCTTTTCTGCATCAGAACCAACGTGGTGCTCTGTACGCTCCTAGCAGCACAAATGAGCCATGTCTTGTCACTGATGCTGCACGTGTTGCACGGCCACGAGCTTCCCTGGCTGTGGAGTCCGTAGTCCAGTTGGCCTCCAGCCACCCCTGACTTTTCTCAGCCCTCTGTGTTAAAGATGTGCAATATACTCCTTGTCCAGTACTAAACTGCAATGGTACTTGGCCTCCTGTAAAGCTCAGGTGACCCAAGACAACACCTAAAACTACTACTTTTCTGAGTAAGACACTTATCCAGCCTTTGCTGCTGTTTAGGAGGTCGAGGAGGACTTAAAAGCACCGCGGTCAGCCTTCAGAACAAACCTATCTGTAGCAAGCCAACGCTGCAGAAGAGAACTCTCCCGACAACCCCTCCCCTTGGTCCTTTCTGTATAAACCTGCACAGCCCCTTTGGGCAAGCCGCTGGCCGAGGGGCTGCCCGGGCTCTGCGGGTGGTGCTGCGCATTGCCCCAGTGCCCGGCGGTGACTGGGCGTGCTGGGCCCTCTGCCGCGGGCCGGGCGGGCGAGCGTGGCAGCAGCCCGAGCCCAAAGTCTCTGGGAACTGCTTAAGCAGCTCTGGCTGCCACGCTCTGCCCTCTGCCAATACAAACACTTGTGCATTCATGCACCCAGCAGGACTGGGGAACTGGTCCTGCTGGAAATTTTTTTGCATGAAGGCTTTTCTTTTTTTTTTTTTTCTTTTTTTTCCTCCCCCTTTTTACTAGACCAGTTCCTTGATGTGATTCACCATGAGACTGCAAGAACAGCTATGCAGGGGATGGTCCAGGAAGCACGAAATGACACACTCTTGTGGGAGGTGGTAGTTTAAAGGGCCCCGATGCAGAATGTAAAACCCAACGTGATGGTGACAGGCTGGCTCATTTTTGCTCTTGGCATGTCGATTGCCGTGCTTCAGCCCTACCTAATTAAAAAAGTTGCCCTGTCACAGTAAGGAGAAAATGTAATGCTGATTGGGCAATAGCGTGGTGCTTATCAGGTCAGTCTCTGGAAGTATTGGGACTGTAGCTGCTGTACGTAGGGAGCAGTTGGATGCTCTTCCTCCTTGGCCACTGCATTTTGTTTAAAGGATCAGCTCTTCTACAGCTGTGGCCACACAACTTGACAGAAGAGGAGGATCAAAGTCGAGTGGACAGTGGGCAGAGCTTACAGTCTGGTCTGTTCTGCTTATAGTGCAATAGATGCTAAAAGCTCTCATCCTCTTTTGAGTAGGTGTTGGAAGGTGTCTCTCTGCCTTGAGAGCCAGAGCATCAAGATGTAGCTACTATGTCATTATGGGTTGGATCATGCTTCAAACAAAAGCAACTGCTGTTGCAGTTAGGATATCTACCTCAAAGATAGTCCCTTTCTCAGGTCATAAGCCAAAAATAGGAGGCCAGTAAGAACTCAACCGATTTTTCCGGCTTGCTTTGTACTAATAATGATCTGCTAGAGAAACAGCCAGAATAGCTGGCATATGTATCTCTTGCTGCTGAAGTGGTTCTTGCCTTGCTGAACAAAGAGGCATCCTTTACTTTCCAGTTAAGAGCTGCCTGACCCCTTGCCTTACTCCTGTTGATGTAAACTGATGGATGGAAGGGTGGGGATGCTGAGGACTGTTGGTACACTGCAAAAGCTCACCGAGGGAGAGGGAAACAACACCATCTGAAATAGGGAGGGCAGGTAACGTAGTAGCTGTAAAGTTTTGAACAGCCTTGACTGGGCTCTAGCCAGGGAAAAAGTACTGCTTAAATCTAGGCTGGTTGAGATGGTTTGTAGCTCTCTTTCTGCTCTTTAGCCTGTGCTGTTAGTCTGTATCGTTGGCTGTTGTAGGAAGGTAACTACTTCATTAACCTGAAGGGTCACCAAGCAGCACTGGTGCTTATCTTGAGCAGTGGAGTAACAGGAGAAAGAACTGAAAGCCATTAGCTGTTACGGTGCCACGTTGCTACTGACTGCTGGTGTAGCAGGGCTGGCACACAAGCTTCACTTCTGACTTGCCACATAAAAGCGTCAGTTCTGTTTGAGCTACTCCAGAATTTATGGCTGACTTCAAATTGGAGGTGTGCATGGTCAACTTCACGCTAGCAGTTTGTATGCCTGTAGAAGGAGGGGGAGAAGTGGGGATGCTGCTGTTTGGTTTTTGTGTTTTGTTGTTCGTTTTTTTTTTTTTTTTTTTGGTTGGTTTTTTTGTTTGTTGTTTTCTTTTTATATTTTTTTTTAATTTTTTTTTGTGTGGTTGGGGGTTTTGGGTTGGGTTTTTTTA
>WTSP01002807.1:16372-33886 GCA_025331215.1 Actenoides lindsayi
TGTGGGTGGGCTGGTGGGGGGGGGGGGGGGGGGGGGGGTCAGGGGCAGGCAAATGTGTCTGACTTCTGGGGCCGATAATAGTGCTGTGAGTTGTGAAAGCCTGGCCCCTTCTTGGTTAAATGGAAGATGCCACTAAGCAGCTTTCTGGTTGTCCCAGCAGAACTGAATGACTATTGTTGCACAACAATACAGTGCTCAGCAAGAGCAGAGGCTGCCAGCCTGCCCAGGGTCTCCCCTAACCAGGCTGCTTTGATCCTTGGGGAAAGGGATCTTCCACTGGTTAACATGTATCAAAAACACTGTTAAAAATATTACACCTCACATGCAACCAAATTCAATGACACCATATCAAAAGTATTTCTAATCAGTTCCTTGAGCTGCTAAAGGAAAAAATAATAAAATAAAAACCCACAACAAAACTATCAAAAAAACCCAGCAACAAAAAAGAGCTTGTTAATTGGTAAAAAAAGCAACTTGTTGTAGGTGCAGTATAAGATTTGAAAGATTTTTGAGTAGAATACATGAGATACCGTCAGAGATCCTTCAAAGGATCCATTGCCTGAACTTAAATGTGTTCATCTAACCTCTCTGGCATCAATTACAATGTGAGTGATACACAAATAGTCTCAGCAGACTGAAAAATAACACGGATGATGGAAGAAATTTCTAGAGGCACGTCCACATTAGCTAATTATATCTAACAGTCTGACAATAAAATTTTGAGCAAAGTTGTTGGTAATCTTGCTTTAAGTTGGAATTTATTTTCAGCTCTTTCGTATGATAGCACAACCTGATGATTCAATCTGTGTTCCGTGGCCCTTATCCTCTTAATTAATCAAATCCTTTCTCATTGATGTAACTCAGCTGCAATAAAAGGTCATGGAAAAGCCTTGACCATGAGGTATTTGCTGTCTGAACAGCATGGTCCATCTTCCTGCTGCAAACCCAAATTAGTTCAATCCCTCCCAATGCTGTCCTGAGTCAGTG
Source organism: Actenoides lindsayi (assembly GCA_025331215.1). Lineage (NCBI taxonomy): Eukaryota > Metazoa > Chordata > Aves > Coraciiformes > Alcedinidae > Actenoides > Actenoides lindsayi. The sequence continues at coordinate 17,360 of WTSP01002807.1, forward strand.
TTTTATGTTAACCTTGCTGTCTCTGACATCCTTCAGCAGCAGATCATTACAGAAGCATGACCTTTCTGCAGCACTTGTATTTAGTGGTACCACAAGGAAAGGTTACTGCCTTTCATGCTGACTGAAGCTGCAGTCTGTGGAGTAAGAAATCTTTATGTAACTGTTAGTTACATACATTAGGTCAGTGTTCCTTAATGCACGTGTGTCATGAAATCAGACGATGTCATGAAGTTACCTCACTTTGTGGATGTTCTGACTGGTATCCACATGTGCATAATTCTATGCTGTCCCTTAAATGTTTGGGATAAAGCAGGTCCCCAACTAGCTGGTCAAAGGGAGATGCTGTAACTCCCAGAGGAGCAGCCTGAGGCAAGACCCTTTGGGACATCTAAGTAGAAGGACACATTCAGTGCAACTTCCCTAAGTTCTCATATAAAGCTGTGGAAAGCAGACTTTATTAATCCTGAATCATGCTTTCTATTATTTTCTTGAAGTACCTTAGCCATCCTCAGGGAAGAGGAACCTGTCTGAATCTGCCTGCTTTCATTTTTGCAGGGTAGCAGCTGGGCAACTCTACACTGGAAAAGCGTGGGTCTCCATTGGTTTAGACTGGTCTGCACTGGACTTTCCTCCTCGAGGGAGGACCTAGCTATCCCTGCTAAGATACAGTAAATCAAACTAGGATTCAAACAAGTATATGAGAAAGGATATAGAGAAGTAGAAGGTGCAGCAGCCTGGGAAGAGGCTAAAAGCTCAGGTGTGAGGGGAAATGTGAGGGTAGGCTGGCTGAACACGCTGGGTAAGAAGAAACAAAGCATGGCATGACTGAACAAGCCTCATCCATTAACACCACAAGGGGAAGGAGCACTGGCTTGGTAGTCAAGATCTAGAGTTGCTATTTCATTTCCTGACAGTCCGTGATCATTTCAGGAGTGTTGCTAAGGTCTGCAGACTACCACATCTGTCCAGGTGTTCTTGGCAATCCTGTATGACCTACCAGTGACGATTCAGAATTGAGGGGAGTTAGTCTCAATTCCAGATAAAGGTGTATGGTGATATGTCTTAAACTGTATTGGCAGTCCCTTTCTTCTGTAGAAAGCTGGAGAGATTGCTTTCTAACTGCTTCAAGGTAGAGTTTTCCCACTGGGAGGAGAATAGACCACCCCTTTTGCACTCAAAACCAAGCTGAGTGGGAGAGCATAGGATTGTGGTTGCTACTGCAAGGGAGGAGGGAGAAAAATGGTCCCCAGCCCCCCCATCAACCAAAACAGTGCAATTTCTGAAGTCTGACTTCACTTATGAATGTACTGGAAAGGATGCTCGAGGGAGCAGAGCTTTGGAAGCCTGGCAGTTCTTTCTGCATTCCTTATGCACCAACAGTTCCTAGTCTTTAATACTTGAAGTGTAGTGATATCAGCTTGTGTGAGTCACTGACCTTCGACACAGGAAGGAAAACACATGGGAAGTACTTACCCGACCTGCTTTCCATGGGTGAGTGCAAAAGCACAATGCAGACAAGCAGAGGCAAATCTAGAAATCCAAATTACCTCATAGCATGCAGCTAAACAAAAGATTGAAGGGCACTTTCTTGTTAGAAATTGCTTTAGAAATATGCTTGTAGAAGCTTGAGGAGAAATGGTGTGGTTTGTTGGTGGTTTGGTTTCTTTTGGTGTTTGTTTGTTTGTTGGGGTTTTTTGTTTGTGTTTTTTGTTTGGTTTTGCTTTTTTGGGTTTTTTTGTCTTTTCCAGTTGAGAAGGAAAATGCTAAAAAGTTTAATGTCTATTTGATTTATTTTGTTCTTAAGTTTCTTGTTATTTAAAAAAAAAAATCATCTAACTACAGTAACTGCCTAGAAGGGGTAAGACCTTGTGCCTGATTAGGCTGGTGGCAGCTTGCATACTTGTGTTCAGAGAGATTGAATTTTATGGGCTAGTTAACCACCTTGGGAATGAGCAGCTCTGTGGAAATGTGGGGAATGGATGAGGTATTAAGGATGGAAAAGAAAACTGGGTAAACCTGGTATCTTAAAGGAATGAAAAGGAGACAGGGCCAGTAAATACAGGCATGTAGGCAATAAACTGGCAATGAGAGAACTCGCTCGCTTTGACGTATCAACTGGTACTGACTAACTCTTCCTAGGATGAGAATGAGTGTTTCAGTCATTTGTAAGTGACGCTGTTACCCCAAGCTAGAGGGATACAGCGGGCCTGGCTGCAAAGCTGTCAAGAATGTATGTTCTTTTTACATAATAAAATAAAGGTTTCACACTCTGGATAGAACCCTGATCAGCTTGGATGATGCAGTGCAGTATCTCCTTAAACTTGCAGATGGGGCAGAGCTGGAAGAGAATGATGAGGGTATCTGGAGAGTGGGACAGAAGTCAAAATTCTGGAAAACGGGGAATGTAGTTGCATGGGGAACGATGAAAATTGGAAGAAGTGACTTAGAGGGTTTTGGGTTTAAATCTGAGAAGGGAGAATGACTAGTTAAGTAACAGAAGCCGTGCAGAAATAAACCTGGGGCTAGTCATGAGCTGAGAGTCAAGCACGTTGTACCAATAGGAGCTGTAAGTGTGTAACAGCAGAGGCCAACAAAATGTGTGAAGTAATCACTCTGCTTTATTCAGTGTTGTCTTTGGATATCCTGAACAGCTTTCAGTGTTGGGTGTTTTGACAAACAGGTGCAGTAGAACAGGGATTTGGCCTCTTGTTTCAGCAACTGAAGTTCTGGGTTGGTTAGTGTACTCCTCGAGGCATGAATGCAGAAAGCTCAGGGCTGTATTCTCCTACAAGCTGGCTTCTGACTCAGGATTTATTTAGTCTGAGTGCCCACGCTTAGAAAAAGGGAATCTCATTCTACTTCCAGTTAGATGTTGTATTTTCAGATATGTGAACAGTGCTGGAAAGGCTCAAGAAGGCAGAGAAGCCAAACTACTTTGTTTCCCTTTCCCTTCTGCTCCTTAGAACTAATGCAGTAATTCACAGATGATGTAGTTGGTAGATAGCAGACTTGAGCAGTCAGAACCTGAAGTAGAACAGTTATGTTGTGTAAGGACTGAGCATCGGCTGCTACCAGGATGCAGCTCTGAAGGGATTTCTTGCTTTCTTCTTTGCCAAAGCAAGAAGCAGTGCAGAGAAGGGAGACAGTGAGACTGATCTTTCCAGCGCTGAAGAGACTAACCAGAACTACTCTCTTAGAGAGGGGGGGGGATGCAATGAAGAGAGATGAAAAAATGCAATCTGAACGAAGAAAGTTTCTGTAACCTTCAGGAGCCCTTAGAGGATTCTATGCAAGCAACGTGATAACTTAAAGCTACCTCATCACTAACACACTTTTTTCTCTTCTCTTTAAAGCAAACTACAAATCTGAACCTTCCTCCTGAAGATCTTGATTCATCTGGTGATGACGATGATGCATTCTCAGGTTCAGGTGCAGGTAAGTTATTAGCACTTGTACTGTTAGTGCTTGATCCTTCCAGAATGTGGCAATTGAGATCTTGATAAGCATCCAAGTTAAAAGGGGGGGAGGGAGGAATCACACACACCCCTGCCCCAGAATATGAGAGTCTGGAACAGAGAAAGAGCCTAATCTAGTCATCTCGTATTGCTTCAGATACCAACAATTAGCAGAAAATGAGTTGTAGGTGATTTGAAAGGGAGCAGAGGCAGGTGTACTCCGTGTGACTGCTAATATGAGGTGTTGCGTGAAGAATGTTACGGAACTGGAGTGATTCTGTACTCATCGGGAAGAGAGACTGCAAGAAGGGCCTTTGTCCTCTCTTACAAGCTGGCAGGAGATACCATTTGAGGATGTGTAAACCCCAGCCTGCCAACATACATCAAGTACAAATTTTCTGTCATCAGATGTGCAAGTTCCCATCGGCCATAATTTTTAAAAAGTGAAAGAGGGAGGGGTTAGGGTGGGGAAAAAGTCTATCAGAATGATTACTCATGTGCATGAAGGACCTTTGGGCTTCAGTGCTGAAGCTGAGGAGATGCTGCTGAGGAAAGAGTGAGCTATTGAAAGCATGGTATCCTCCTGCTTCCTTTCAGCCACATTGTTTGTATTTGAGATGTAAATTCTGCAGAAATAAGGCCCTGAAATCAGTGCCAAATGTGCCAGTGACTGAAAGGGTTGAGTATGAGTGACTGCTCTGAATCAAATAAAAAATATTTATGGGAAGAGTCCCATAACCATCCAAAGCAACCATTGTACTGAAAGCAGATGTCCCCCTTGTTGACCTTTCCACAAACGGACTAGCACTGGTGCCCTGGGGAGAAGCAGATGACTAACACAGTATTGCTGAGTAACACATTGGGCTGTCCCTTCCTTATTCCACTGAAAAGGATAAGGAATTACAAACGGAACCGCTGTTGTTACAGAAATTGGCATCCTCCTTAGACCAGCCTCCTGAAGATACAAGTAATAGGTCTCTAAACTGCCTGAGGATAACGTTTTTTGTGATGTTTTGTTTTGCAGGTCCCCTGACTGACCAGGCCCGCACCTGGAGAATCCCAGGAGAAGCGACTAATTCCTCATTGCTGGCAACACCAAAGGATTTCAACGAACAGCCATTTCCCGGGGCTGAGAGCAGGACTGAAAAGGAAGTAATATCTCCTTTTGCAACAAGTAACGTAGTGACAGAGGAGCCAGTTGTAGCTGTGAGGGGTGAAGGAACCATCCTGGGCTCACCTGATGAGAAATCAACCAATGATGCAGTTACAACAGTGAGAAGCCCCACTACTCATTTTCCTTCAGTGGTTCACGTAACTTCTTCAGAAGCCTCAGGCACGGTCCATGAGCTCGAACCTAAAATCCCTAGCTCTGATGTGCCAGCCACTAAGGATGTGCCTGAGCCCCACTCTACCATCCATCACGAGGGAGACATCGCTGCCACCCCTACAACGACAGCTCCAGAGGACGTTGTTCCTACACATGAGGACGTTTCTGAAGATGGCTCTGGAGACCCGGTGAGGATTAATGGCTTCGGCATCCTTTCCAGGGAGATGGCTGTAGTAGTATGTGATAAGTTGGTTTTGCATGGAAGTGTGGTAATTTGTAAAAACCAGTGATTGACTTAATAGTTTATATTGGTGGAGGGTTTTAGATGAGAAAAACCAAAGCCGTATAAAGTCTTCAGTAACAGAGAGGATGAGAAACATGAATAACCTGCCTTGTATGTCCCAACAGGGAGACTTTGTCTTGACTAAAGATGAGGATTTGGTCCCCACTCAGAACTCAGAAGTACTGGCTGACTCTGGGAGGAATGCCAAAGCAGCAGGAGCCTCGGGAATTATGGACAGAAAAGAAGTTCTTGGAGGTACCTGATATCCTGGATTTCTAGTTGGTAAAAGCAGACTCTTACAGGAGTCTTCCAGGCAGCAGAAGCTGCAACTCTGCAAGTACTGCTCTGAGTGAAAACCAACCTTTTACATTAGACCTCTGAAATGGGGGTGGTGATTCATGATTCTGCATTGTCAGAATGCTAACAAGGGCAAATATTAATCTGCTGAAATCAAAGCAGCCACTGCTAGTTACCTGGAATGTTATGTTTAAGCCTATTCCTTTGCTTCTCTCAAAAATGACAGTAGAACTGTTCTAGTGCTCCTGGGTCAAGTTCCTAGAGTTGAGCAATGTAGCCTTGCTGCTTTGCAGCCTGGCTTGGTGGGAGATGTGTTTCTCTAGGTTTACCTCATGTAGATGATCAGTAATGGCAGGATGACTGGTTTGGGAGGGGGCAAAAGGACAAATTAATTTCTGGAAGTCATGAAGTGGGGGACTGCACAGTAAGGAACAATCTGGAACTTGCAAACATACTAGCATTGTGCTGTGAGGCGTGTAAAGTAACTGTGTCTTTTTCCCCTCTTCTAGGTGTTATTGCTGGAGGACTAGTAGGCTTGGTGTTTGCAGTGTTTCTAGTTGCATTTATGCTGTACCGAATGAAGAAAAAAGACGAAGGCAGCTATTCACTGGATGAACCAAAACAGTCTAACGGAGGATACCAAAAACCACACAAACAAGAAGAATTCTATGCATAGACACTGATCTTCAGGACACTTCTTATTCCATCTTTCTTGGACTCTTCTCTCCCTGCACGTGGACCTCCTAGTGTGCTTTGCATTAAACTTAAGCCATATGATCATTGGGATTTTTGCCCTTACCACTTTGCCATTGGAAATTTTGTAACTACAAAGTAGATCTGGATTCATTGAACATTCCCTGCTTTCTTGCACAACTCTTTCTAATTTTGTTTTTTCCCCAAACAGAAGTGGGACTGCAAGTTCCTAAACTCATTCTGGTTTATCTAAAGACTGCTGGGGCAGGCAGTTGGGAGAGGATAAGGGAGCATTGTATGTATAAACCTCTTGGTACTTAGGGAAAGGGCTAGCGAGAATAAACAGTTACCAGTGCTCAAATTCTGTACAGGAGGGATTCTTCCTATTTAACTCTCAGATGTGTTTCAAGCCTCACAAACAGCTGCACCGAGCAGGCGTTTGCCACGCTGCAGCCCTCTAGCTCTTTCTAACTGCCATATTTGGAGCACTTAATGCCTATGAAACATCAAGCTGAACGCGATTTCTAGTGAAAGGAGGTGTGAGGGGCAGGATAAATGATTGTCACGTGACTTAAAATAACTTCTATTTTGGAAGCATTTTCCCATACTCGGAACCAGCTCCTGAGCTGTTGGTGCATACACTAATATAAAACAAACCCCAGAGACCCCAAAACTAAGTGGAGCTCAGCATTGGACTGTCCCACTACCCTCTTGCTCTTTCTAGGCTTAGGTAAGAAATAGATTTTTCTAAGCAGTTTCACCTCAGACGTTCCTCCTTCTTAGGTGCCAAATCTAGGCTGGGTTGTCGTGCTGCAGATGCCCTTACCCCGTGCTGCTGTGTGGTCACCAGGTGACCGATGGCGGGTTGTAGCACCTACCTCTCTGTGCACTGTTTACAGCGGGGGTCTCGGAACGTGGTCGGCCGTCTACGCCACAGAGCACCTTGGCACACAGGGGTGGAAGGTAGAAAGCAGCATGTCGTGACTTGGCAGCTAAGGAGTAGAGAAGCGTAGCATCTGAAACAAGCCTGATGAAGGCTAAGTGTAGATGGCCTTAAATACACACAGCAGTCAGCGTGCTTGACTCTCGCGACTCCGCGACGGCTCTTCGGAAGCTGTTCCTGCACTTTGGAGAGAAGCAACTCCAGGGATGTCAAACTAGTAAGGGCCAAAAAGCACCTCCAGAGGGAAGTTCGGGTGCCCAAAGCTATTGGTGGTCCGTGTGCTGTCAAGATGCGAGGCACTGAGGCCTCACTGAGGGTCTGGAGTTCTCCAGAGGATTTCAGACCAAGTGAGAAGAAAAGTGTGGTGTTCTGCACAAGCCTTACTTCTGCTCTGCCTTTGGTTAGCTTCTTGCGAGTTCAGTTGCTCATCACTCGGTGCAGAAGGTATGGGGTGGGTAGAGGAGTGTTTACAACTGATGTAAATATTTGTACTGTTGAGCCAGAGGGAATGACCAGAGAAATATTGGAGAATATTGCAACAGTTGGTATAAACGGTGCATGCTAACAGTAGAACTTGTGTAATTTAAATGAAGTATAAAACACTCCTGAGCTGCTATGCAGCCAAAATTGGTGCCTTCTCTGCAAATCCAAGAAAAAAACCCACTTGATTCCAGACTCTTCTTTATGCACAGGGAAAACTTGTGCATACATGTAGCTGGCTGCTTTTACATAAAGCTGCAAAGTCCAATAAGTCTTGTTTTTTTTAAGGTTTTTTTTTAACTGAATGAATTTTTATAGGTAAATACAATGACCAGATGGTGTTAATTTCAGCTGTAATTCTTTGCTTTGTATAGGAATGTAGAAATGTTGTTTGATAGGTTTTATCTATGAAAAGGTTCTTGTAAAGCACAGGAAGATAAAGTGGTAAAAGTTCAGTTGTACCTCACAATCTTGCTAGGGGGAAAGGAAAAAAACTGTATATTTTGGTAGTCTATAAACTGACAGTTTGTGAAACAAACATGACATTCTGTGTTATTTAAGTGGTACAAACGAAATAGGAGTTTTAACAGAAGATCCAGCATTTGGTTATCTGTATGCCGTGTAAAGGTATACTGCAATAAATGGCATTTTGGCAAGAATATGTCTGATCTGTGAACGTTGTTCTATAGAATAACTTGAAAAAGTAGATGTGGTTTTTAAGACTACCCAACTCTTTAAGGAAGTTGGATTCCAAGTCTGAAATGTGCGTTTTGGTGATAAATATATGGAGGATCCGCTCAGAATTTGAAGGGTATGAGTGTGGCCTGCTTCCCTCTTACCCTGCCCTGGATGCCCGGGTTGTGGTGAGCTGCTCTGCCCTGAGGCAGTGGTGTGGGATGTGACTGGGCTGTAGTGGAGACTTGAATGAAATCTCTTTGTTGGAGCTCTGCAGCATTTCATGGTGGTTCTGATTTTGGGAGCTCCCCTTGCTCGTACATCCCCAAAAAGGTGAAAAAATGTTGAAAACCTTCCCTAGGGCTCCTTCTTGTTACCTGTTCTGTGCCTCAAGGAGTTTGAGAGCACGGAGGGCTGAAGGAGGGGCAGCTCCAAGCCTTTGGATTAGAATGTGCTTCCCAAGACAAATGTGGAGATGGTACCTTCGAGGAGGGAGAACAGAGCAGGCCTAAGTATTCTGCTCTACAGCATCCATTACTCTGGGGTGCTACAGCTTGTGTGGGAGGAGATGGAGCAAAACAGAAGTAAAGGAAAATGCCCTTCACAAAATAGGGGAGACAAAAGCTGCTGCCTGTCTGGGTGCCTCTTACTGCAGCTTATACAATTTTCTTTTACAAGCTGTAAGAAAATTACATTTTGGTTTGGTTCTGTACGCTAGCCACTGTGTTTTTAGTTTATAATCTCCTCTTGTTTACACTAGAGCCATGTGGGCTGTGTTTCCCATAAGAAAATAATTGAAGAGACCTTGGTAATCAGAAGGTATTGAGATCAGGCAAAAGGACTGAAGGATTGAGTTTAGAAGACTAAACAAAGCTGGCACGTGCTTTCTAACTACGTGCCGACTTTGCCAGTCCCTTGAACTGGGTAAAAGGCTTGTGTAAGATGGGAGTTGACTGTTTTGCATAGCAGTGTCTTACCTGCTATGTAGTCTCTTTCTTGGGAGTTCCCAAGACTTTTGCTTCCACTTCTTTAGTCAGACATTATGTGGGAAGTTAAAGTAGCAGGGAGGGGAAAAAACCAAATTGCTGAGGGAAGTGGGAAATTTTTGTCTGAAAACCCTTACAGGTGAAATGAATGCAGTGCCTGATCCTCAGTGTGCACTTGAGAAAAACTACATTGGACTAAGAGAATAATCTATAGAAGGGATAGTCTGCCTTTGTATTCTGGCACAGGTTAGCCTCGGGTTTCATGAGTCACGTTTCTGTTCAATGTGCTTCCTGACTTTCTTCTCCTTCATCCATGCTGGAGCAACTACCATGTTTGCTCTTGTTCACAACTGAGATGCAAAGAATGTGGCTGGCAGAAAGTCTGACCCCTTCTTTGTTCTGGAAAAATGAGCTGAGGGTGTAAATGCCCTGAATGTCAAGGAAGGCAGACTGTGAGAGGAGGAGGACTTTTCACAATTCTCACTTTGTCAGGTTGCATTAGACCCTATAAAGGAAGCTAAAGCAAATCTAAAAAGGCTGTATAATCTTCTAATTGAAATAGAGAAAAGGAAGAAAAAAGAAAAAGACTGCTCTATGGGGGTACTGAGAAGAAAATCTATTTCAGGCATTTCATCGATGCCTTATCTGAGTCTTCAGCAGGACTAGTATCTATATTGATGAAAATGAGTAGTGGAAGAAAGGTGCAGGGTGAAATTTGCTCTGTTTGAGGTAGCAGCAAATCTGTAAAAACTCCACACCTCTAAATATGCAGGAGATGAAACAGAGCCTTAAACCCAAATAACTAATTGGTATTCTGGGGTGGTGTTTAGCTCACAAAACTGGAAGCCTAACGGATAATGTTTTTAATAAGCTTGTCAAATTAGAGGATAGCAATTTTACTGCAGCAAATGAAGTGCAGTGTCTGCACTAAGGAAAGAGGGGAGAAAAGGTACGGTCGCAGCAGTGTGCAGGACCTTACAAAAGGATCTGACGGATAGAAAAGTTAAAAGATGGGATAAAATGGATTGTGCCAAACTATCAGATCTCTCACTTTTTGGTAGCAGTTTTTTCAGTCAAAGGCAATCTATTCTAACTGAATTTCAGTAAAGCAATTTATCAGTGCCAGGCAGAAAATGAATAATCAAAAGGAGGAAGCTGGGGATTAGGGGAAGAATTGTGGTGAGGAATTGGCTAAGGAGGGGCCTGCAGCAGGCTCTGCTGGATGGGAAGTAGGGAGGAAAAAAAGACCTCATTTTGGGGATGTCATTCTAAATATTGTCCGAAATGGAAGGGACTACATGGAGTTACATTCAGTGTTGGGAATTCGGGCAGCTTCAACAGTATGGAATATCAAGAGTAGAGTATTTTAATGTTCTGACAAGTAACAAGATCAATTTCAATAAGACAAGGTCAGGCATTGGAGTGAGTAACAAGGATTTCTGCTCTAACTGAAGAATAAAAGGGGGGCAGAAAGGGCTTGGTGAATTAGTCAGTTTTAGGATAATTAGCCAATGCAGACTGACAGGTCCTACCCTGGCTGTCTGCCTGCTTGTCGTGGTAGAGACAATACAAAGACAGTGATGAGCAATTTAGGCTAAAGAATAACATGGAACCAAGAAAAAAAAAAAAAAGAAAAAGAAAGAAAAAAAGAAGAAACTGTCAAGTATAAAATACTGAAATATTTCAAAATCTTGAGAATCCTTCCATTACTGGTGGGAGCAATAAATGAAAATGAACTACATAGGAAGTTTGATGTTCAGGGAGATCTTTCAGCCAATAGTTTATGCAAGGAATACACAGACCTGTTCAAAACCCTCCTCCTTTTACTCGTTTTTCCTCCGAACTATCTCTAGATCAAGATTGGGGTTTTTCAGGCCACTTCACTATGAGCTGCGAAGAAACCTGTCGCAGACAGACCAGCTCAGCTGAACCACGTTTGCCGGTGGCGGATTTTGGAGAGCCACCTTTCTTAGGAGGCCGGGTTAATCGGTCACGTCCCTGCCACTGCCCCCGGGAGCCGATGGGTGCCGGGCGGGGCCGGGCCTGGGTCAATCTCCAGCGGCAGCGGGGAGGGGGCGGAGCCAGCGGAGCCCGGGGGTCGAGTCGCTCCATGTGACGTCAGACCCAGTCTGGGGAGGGGAGAAGGAGAAGGGAGGGCTTGCGTTGCCTGGCAGTCGCTGCACAGGTCTGTCCGTCAGCGGAGGGGTCGTTGCTGCTGCTGCTTCTCCCCTGGGGTTCGGTTGAACTCCCCATCCCAGCCCGCGAGGCTGTTTGCCTTCTCCTCCCGGTTCGTCTCCCCCTCCCGCTGCGGGGGGAGGGCTGGGGGTGCTGAACTGGCGGCTGGGTCTGAAGCACGGCGAAAAGGGGGCTAGTTCTTCAGCCTGCTTCCTCACGTCGTCTACAATTGAACTTTTCAAATTACACCTCTCTGCAAACACTGCTGGGGAAAAAAAAAATTAGTAATAATAATAAATCCTAATTCCACCTTTAAAGCTTGCTATTTCTACACTCCCCATCCCTTAGAGCACAGCGCAGAGCAGCCAGGCTGGGATTCTAACGATGCAGCTCCGCTGCTAGGAAAGCAGCAAACGCAAGAGGAGGGCGTGGGGCCAGAGGGATGCTGAAGATGCAGCGAGTAGGCGTGGGGAGCAATGTGTTGCTTCAGACACCGATGCTGCTGGGTTTAAGGTTTGCCTTTTAGTCTGCTGCGTCGTTCCCCACGCAGACAGGCTCCCCTTACCCTAGTGCCAGTGGTCTGCTCTTAGTGACCGTGTGTTTTATTTACTCTAGTTTACTACTCTCCTTTCCCTAGGGTGCTTGAGCATGAGAAAAGCAGATGCACAGACTTCTGGACCGTACTTTGAGATAATGAAGTATAAATGGGACCAATGTACTCTGCTTTCTGCGTGCAAACACGTGTGTGTATATGTACGTGTGCTTATGTGTAGGCATGCACATGCTCACAGAGGTATGTGCTAACTGGAAGTCAAACCAGGAACTAGGTAAGGGCAATCACTACATTTAAAAAGGTAGTGATTTTTTTTTTAGCACTAGTGATTTTTTTAGCACTTCTAGTAGCAGAATATCCTACTTGAAAATAGCATAAAGCAAAGAATAAATTGGATTTGGATGGATAATGGATCTCAGAATACAGGTGGTCCAGTTCAGCTAATGCCACGTGACTTTACTGTACAGGAAGGTTCTCAGTCAGCCATCAGAGCATTCCTGACCCTTGAGAAGCCATGTGCAGGAGAGCTCTGTGCTTATTCAGGGGTCCCCACACTGTGGTTGTCCTGGTTTGAGTGAGAACAGAACTAATTCTGTTCAATAATTTTACTTTTCAGCTCAGTTCTTCTAACTAACTGCACTTTCTGAAGGTAGCAGCCTGTTCTTACAGACAGTGTCTGCTTCTAGCAGTGATAACACCTCATGGTTAGAGTTACTACCACGGATTGGTGTGCAGACCAAGGCCACTGCTGGATCTTGGGTACCACATTGGGGGGGGGTGCAGAAAAGTCAAAGGCTGTACCTGCAGGGAGGAGTGGACAGGACAGATGACCCTGAATTGACCAACAAGGTATTCCATCCCATATACGTCATATTTGTCATAAGGCTGAGGGATCTGAAGGGTCTGTATCGCTTCTCCCCTCTTGGACCACTTTGCCATCTTTGCTTGGCTTGGCTTGGGTCCTTTTTTGGTTCCTTCCTCGGAGCATCCAAGGAGGACTCTGTCTGTTCTGCCTTTGATTCCAATTGGTGTGTTCCTGAATCCGGTACCAGAATCCAGCTCCCAAACATAGCTCCTGTCTGCTGCAGGGCCCAGCCTGGGACTCTGCCAGTGCCTGCTCCACAGCATCAGTTGTGACAGTGATGTAATTACCATCGGGGAGGTTGGGTTCGATACTGGTTTTGTGTATATTTGTACATATTCCATTTTTATTATTATTATTTTCATTTTCATTAAAGCTGTTCTAATTTCCATTTCTAATTGCTAAGTCTCTCTCTCCCTTATTCCCTTTCTCTTCCCCTTTTGGAAGGGAGGAGGGTTAACAGAGAGCATCTGTTATAGCTCTAAGGGGCCACCCTGACCCTAAACCGTAATAGATTTATTGGCGCCCAACGTGAGACACAATCAGAGCTCTGATAGATTGCCTGAATAGTTTAAATTCCGGTTCGCTCCCTTCAGAGAGTATCACTTTTTTTCTGAGTGTCTTTAAGAACTGGAAACTAAAACAGATTGCCTAAATGATGTCGTTTATGAGAGCGGAGTCCGTTCGTGTCTTTTTAGCATTTCTTTCTGAGTTAAATGCTATAATCTTCCCTTACGTGCCATACACGCTATGTTACTGTTTGCTTGTTCTCACTGTTTATCTGAAAGCTCTCAGCTTTGGGTGCTGGGAGAAAGCCACTGCTTTCTTGTGGTGTTTATCTCTGATTTATGTTGCGCTGAATTGGGCAGAGAGTGCATCTTGAAAGGCAGCCGAATTGCGCAGTTAATTCCTTTTAAGACACAGGTCACCTGCGCTGAGCCATTAGAACAGGAGACGGGGGGATTTGGGTCTACGGGGAAGCCGGAAGTTATGTGAGTTCAAAACGTATAATCTCAACACCCAATGTTAAAATGCTCGCTAACCAATGCTCAAGCCACTCCCTGAACTGTGACAATACAGGGCATGATAGACACCGGAGCGAATGTCACCGTGATCTCGTGACAGAAGTGGCTCGCTGCTTGGCCCACACAGACAGTGCCCACCGCACTCTCGGGAATCAGGGGGATGGCGACATCTCAACAGAGTGTGCATCTGATTCAGGTCACTGGGCATGAGGGTCAGGTGTCCACCACACGGCCATTTATAAATCATATTCCTTTAAACCTGTGGGGTAGAGACGTCTTACGGTCCTGGGGGGTTACGACTGGAACGAAAAATTTTTTAACTGGGGCGTGATCCACCATAGCTTTGAAATGGATAACTGATCAACCAGTCTGGGTGGATCAGTGGCCCCTGTCTCAAGATAAGATTTGCGCACTTCAGGAGTTGGTGGCGGAGCAATTAGAACAAGGGCATATAGTGCCAACCACCAGCCCCTGAAACTCACTGGTGTTTGTAATCAAACAGTAAAGCGGGAACTGGCGGCTTTTACATGACCTAATGCAGATCAATGTGGTGATCGAAACTATGGGGGCTCTGCAGCCTGGGCTGCCTTTACCCACCATGATACCAAGCAATTCGCCCCTCATCATCCTAGACCTCAAAGATTGCTTCTTTTCCATTCCCCTGGCTGAGAAGGACCAAGAACAATTCGCCTTCTCAGTACCCTCGATTAACAACCACAAACCTATGAAAAGGTACCATTGGACCGTGTTGCCTCAGGGCATGAAAAACAGCCCGACGATTTGCCAAATATATGTAGCAAGGGCACTTGGGATTTGAAAAGCTCACCCGCAAATGCTCATCTATCATTATATGGATGACATTTTAATAGCGGGAGAGGAAAAAACAAGAGTAGAGAAGGTAAAAGGGGAAATGATTGAGGAGTTAGGAAAATTTGGGTTGGAAGTGGCACTGGAAAAAATCCAGGAGGAGCCACCCTGGAAATATTTGGGGTGGAGGATAGTAGAGAAAACCATAGAACCCCAGAGAGTGACCATTAATTGGAATGTAAAAACGTTGAACGATCCACAGAAGGTTCTTGGGACTATAAATTGGGTGCGCCCCCTGTTGGGAATCAGCAATGATACTCTGCGACCACTGTTTGAGCTCCTGAAGGGTGAGCCGAGTCTCGCCTCTGAAAGAAGAATGACTCCAGAAGCCCACAAAGCGATGGAAGAGGTCAAATGGGCGATTCAATTGCACCAAGCACACAGGAGAATAAACGGTCATGATCTCCAACTATATGTTATAAACATCAGAAACCAGCCAATTGGCCTTCTGGGCCAATGGGTACCCACAGAAAAGGACCCACTAAAAATCATTGAATGGGCGTTCCTGTCATATCAACCACACAAAACTGTGGTCATGCGTATAGAGATGATAGCAGCGATCATTTGTAAGGGGAGACTAAGGGGATTACAATTACAAGGGACAGAAATAGGAAAGGTGTACCTCCCTCTTACCAAAGAATATGTGGAGTGGTGTATGGCTAACAGTCTGGAACTGCAAAATGCATTAGTAAGGTATAAAGGGGAAGTTATCATCCACTTTACCCAGCATAAGCTGTTTGCCCTGACACAAGAGGTTGCAATTCTTGAATGCCCTCGGTGCCCACCAACGCCGGTTGAAGGCCCAACCATTTTCATGGACGGGTCAGGGAAAGCTGGCAAGGCTGTCATTGTATGGCAGGAAAATGGGGAATGGAAGGAGGATATCACGGTAGCATTGGGGTCACTCCAGATAGTCGAATTAACAGCAGTAGTAAGAGTATTTAAAAAATGGGAGGGGCCTGTTAATCTGGTAACAGACTCTCAGTATGTGTGTAATGTGGTACAAAGAGTAGAAAAAGCATGGTTACGACACGTTGACAATCCTCAACTGTTTGGCCTATTTAATAAATTATGGTTATCAATTACTAACTACCAATATGATTTTTATGTGCAGCCATATCAACATGCCAGGGTTTATCACAGAAGGGAACGCCAGAGAAGACTGTCTTGCGGCGCCAGTCTGTTCTATACTGGTTCCTGGACTAGTGGAACAGGCTCAGTTGTCACATGCATTTTTTCACCAGTCGGCAAAAGCTCTGCGGTGGCAATTCAAAATGCCCTGGACAACTGCGCGAACTATCCTCAGCACCTGCCCTGACTGCCAGCCTTTTGGCCCTATGCGACAGACCGGGGTAAAGCCCCATGGCCTTTGTGGCTCCAGGTGTGACAATGCGACGTTACGCATGGAGCAGAGTTCGGCCAACAAAAACATGTCCATGTATCTGTTGACACGTTTTCCAGGGTGGTTTGGGCCACCGCGGAAACAGAAGAAAAGGCCAGAGATGTTGTACACCATTTAATTGGAGCGTTCGCGGCTTTGGGTACTCCAAAGACTATAAAAACTGACAATGGCCCGTGCTATGTGAGTCATCGGACACAGTCCTTTTTGCAGTCATGGGAGATCACTCACATTACTGGCATTCCCCATTCCCCACAAGGACAGGCCATTGTGGAACAAACTCATCAAATACTCAAACATATGCTAGAAAAACAAAAAGGGGGAATGACAGATGAAAGTCCTCAGAATAGGTTATGGAAGACATTTTATGTTTTGGATTTTTTGAATGTGAAAGAGAGTGATAACATGTCTGACACAAGTGTAGGGATTCATAAGAGTAGGACAGAAATAGTTGTTAGCTAGAAGTAGTTATGCTAAGGCCTGCAAGGCCAAAAAACAGCCAACACT
>WTSP01002807.1:33986-46934 GCA_025331215.1 Actenoides lindsayi
CCCTCATTCCCTTTCTCTTCCCCTTTGGGGAAGTGTCTGTTATACGTCTAAGGGGCCGCCCTGACCCGAAACTGTGACAGTGGTACATGTACCACTCTGGTATGCAATGTATTTCCAAACAGTATGCAGACACAAAAACCTCCCCAAATCCGCCATCGAAGACTGTCACACCTGCCTTATCTCCAGAAGTGACGGGCAGGAGCCAGCGAGATCCCTCCTGCTGTACACAGAGCTGGGAGCTGCAGCGGATGATTAAGAAGTGGGGCAGTCATTGAGGAAAGGAGTTGGGCAACATAGAAGAAACTTTTACTAATGCCACCAGTGCATTTCTCCCTCTAAACAAAGCCTGGGAACTCGTGTCTCCGGTGACTAACTACCTGTTTTCATAGGGCACTAAAACAGGTTGCATTTCTTTCTGAAAGGAGAGGGTTTGAGTGCCAGCAGAAACACAGCAGTATCTGAGAAGGGTGGCTTCTGAACAAGGTATCTTTCTTTTCTGCAAGATGGTGGGTCCTGGCTTCCATCAGATTTGGAGTTAGTAGGTGCTGAAGGCGAGGGTCTGCTCTTCTGGGAGACGCTTCAGGCTGCTGTGGCCCCCTAAGCATGAGCACGTGCTGTTCATAAACCTGCTGCTGCCCCACTTGGGCGATGTGCTGGTTGCCATTCCCCACTGCACAGGAGCAGCCAGTGTGTGACCTAAAGGAATTACACAGGTCTTCTTGTTACTCTAACAGATGCAGCAAATGCTGCATCTTCCTCATGCAAAGCTGCAGTGGAGGAAAGCTTTGAAGTGTTAAAACTTAGGATATTGTCTGGGCAGAACAAAACCAAACCAATGGGAATTAAGGCTGAAACAATCTCAAGAGGCCATAAAAGAATATTAAAAAACAAAACAAAACAAAACAAAACAACAAAAACCCCCAAAACAACAAAACCCCACAGATTAGAAGCCCTCAAAATAGAGAAGAGTTTGCACAAAAAGAGAAAGGCTGTGTGTATCACAGTCAAGTGAGCAGATGGCCCATCTAATTACTTGTCCATCCATACTTGGAGGATACTTGGAAAAGCTACCTTTGCTGGCAATCAGAAATCATCTTAATCATGTATCCTCTGTGGTAAGAGGCCATCACAGCCCAGCTCTGAATGGGCACCAGGGTTTGGCCAGCCCTTCAGGGACTGTCACATGAACGGAGTGAGACTGTACATGCAGCTACATGCAGCACACAGCCCTGCCGATGGAGGAATCGGCCAGAATTGACTTTCTGAATAACTTAAACCAACAGTTGAGTGTTCAGCCTTCATGACCCAGAGCAATGGGTCAAGCAGGTCTTCTTAATGTTTTATTGTTCTCAGGGTGGCAGAGGGAAAGATAGGATTATTTTGAAGCCACCTTACCTGCCTTTTATGCAGACTGAAAATGTGGCTTTATTATTATTGCTATTAATATACTACTGGAGGAAAAGGCAGCTTGCATATGCTCTTGAGAGCATTGGTTGAATCTGCTCTTCCTGCTCAAATATTGCTGTTAATGTTTGATAGCAGCCGCCTGAAAACAGAAGCCTTTGAACTGTTTATTGTTCGTGGGAGGTGGTTTGTGGTTTTTGTTGTGTATGTAAACTGGAGCCTAGCTGCAAGTTTCCTGGGCACGACATAAATGATTGGAGCTCAGTTCCAAAGTGTCACTGGCTTTAAGTATTCTTTTCGGATGTCACCATTTCTACTTCCAAATAAAACCCCTCCTGCTGAAGTGCAGCTCCGTGCGCTTGCACAGCTCTAAGGAGTGGTTGTGTGGTTACTCCACAGTAAGGATTAGTCACACATTAACCACAGCTGTAAAAACATCTCTGTGGGAAAATCACATCCAAAGACTGAGGGCCTTCTGAGTCTGCAGCTCCTTACCGAGGAGGTGGGTTTCCAATCCATTTCTCTTCAGTGCTGTGCAACAGACATTGGAAATGTTTACTCTGCTATCGTGATGCATCATAGCTTTTCCTCTGGCAGTCTTCTGCCTCCCCCACTTCCACGGACAACGGTCTACTGAGGTCTTACAGGTAGAGCTGAGTCAGCCGTGTTTCTAAACCAACAGGTCTCAGCGGGGGGGCCTACACTATTTCACTGGTACCCGAGGCAGAGCGGGTGGTGCCAAATGATGACTTAGGGCTCTGTGATTATAACTACTTTAGGCCTGTGAGGGGCAAGGACACCCTTGCTCATTGCAAGATGACAATTAAAGGCTGTAGCAAGTTCTTTTGCTTTTTCCTCAACAGAAACCCACCATCCATTACTATTGTCCTTCTCTTTAAATGTCCCTACACCTCATTCTACATAGGCCTTCAGGAAAGTATGGATCCTGCACTCAATCTCCAAGTCCTCCTCTCCCAGTCTTTTCAGAGGTAGTAAAGCTGAAGAGCTTAGAGGGCAAGGAGAAAGAAGACAGGACCCTTAAGACGTTCCCTTAGGAACATGTGACTCAGTAGGGCCACTCTGCATCAAGCTTTGGCCTCTGACAACTGTTGTTTCTGAAGTACACGCTTCAGGGCTTACAGGAAGGGTCCTGGGTCATCATCATCCAACCACAGGTTCTATTATCCCCACACTGCTGTGGAATTCCCTTGAAAGGATGACAGGCCTTCTTAATGTGAATAGTTCTTTGGGGGACTTGGGGGGGAAGGCAAGCAACTGCAAATGAGAGATGCATGAACTGGAATGCTTTCAACAAAGCTACTTGGGGCAAAGGAGGAAAAGCAGCACTCATGAAGAACATGTAATTACCATGTCCTCTGCCCCACCCTTGCCTTCTCAAGAGAAAATTCTCTCTTTATACATGAGTCTGGCTTCTGAATTTACTGATTTGCTCCAGGCCTGTGTCACATGGCCTATTGAAAGTCAGCAACCAACAAAGTCTCTTTCATATAAATCAGTGAGGCTCCTTTGGACTGAAGCTTCTTATTGAGTACATCAAAGAGAATGGAGCACTGGGAACAAGGCAGTGCAGCTTTCTGGTATTGCTGGAAGTGATATCCCTGTATTTGGGGACTGAAGGTGGGAATCCTCAGCCAGCTTCAGTGGTTCCATTCTGCTTTCTGAAGCCATGTCCTCACCCTGGCTTCTGCCTGGAAAAGGCAATTTAGGCTGGGGTAGGAACTTACTGTCATGTGAGAAGCTGAACTGCTTTGAGAAAATGCATGTTTTCTGTGCACTGAGCTTACTTCCCCTCTTACCAATCTCTGCTGCCTCTGATGCCTGCTCTAGCTTGTTTTCACGTTACTCCAGTGGCACATGATTTGGACCATCCTTCCCCTTCCCAGCCTGCAGTGAGTAATAGAAGGTTGCCTCAAGCTCCTCACGTTTTCTTTGCATAGGGCAACATAAACTCCAACTTTGCTTTGAGCAAGGTGCCATTCCTTTTTATGTAGGAAAGCCCTTAGAGAAAAAGGAAATCTGAAGTTATTCCATGGAGTGGGTTCCTACACTGATTCCCAGTTTAGTAGTAAATGGGAAAATAAAATCCTATACAACACAATTCCCCTGACCAGTTAGGACCCTTTGAGTGTTATTTTACAACTACCTCTTGAAAAGTTTGCTTGTGTTCCCATCAGTCCTGCAGCACCTTTCCATTGCATTCATCCATGTGAAATGAGGTAAGACCAGTGAGAAACACTACGGTACGATCTTCTTAGGGCACTGCTGCCTCTTCTCCTCCAAAGGCCAGTTACACAGCCTCTGTACAGTGCTTAATGCCCAGCCCTTGCTGCATCTTCTTCAGCACACAAGGACTATCACAGCTCAGGACAGAAAGTATAATAAAGTGTCAGGAATGAGTAATTAAACCTTATTCATGCCCTTGCCCCATTAACATTAATGACATTCTCAGAGCCAAATATTCCCTTGTTTAGTCCAGAAAGCAAACATATGTTTTCATAAATCCCTGTATTGTAGGTACACGGAGTCACTGGCCCAGCTCAAGCAGGGAGTGCCGCAGTCCCGCTCCAGGCCCGACCCTGGACCTGCCCACAGACACTGTTCCAGGACAGCTTTGGCTTGGGGCAGGGGCAGGCACTGGGTCAGGCACGGGTCAGGCCCATGTTGGAGGGGAGGTATCCAACTAGGTGCTGGTTGGGGTGGGCAGTGCCCAGCTTCCAACATGGAGGCTGTGATGGGTAAAGGCTGAGGACACCCCTGGCCACCCTCCTGGAACTAGGCATAGCTATCCAGCCCCAATCCAGACATGTGGGAAGCCCCAGGTCACAGTGGAAATGGTTTTCTCCTGCTCTAATCAGTGTTCCCACCCAGCGTTGGTCATCCACACTGCAGTCCCTTAGGAACATGGAAGTCCATCATGGCTATTCTCTCAACAGAGACAGCCAGCACAATCCCATGCAAGGATAGCTGAGAAGTGAGCAGGGGATGAGGACAGGCCTGCAAAAATCCTTGCAGAAAACTGGTTTGGGTATTGGGAAACAAAGATGACAAGCATTTAAACAGTGAGGGAAAATGCTCCCCAAACCAGGCTCTGACTCCACTTCTCTGCAGACACATCTCAGCCTTATGTCCTGTTTCCCACCCCCTAGGCACTTGGTCATCCTTTCCAGCTGAAGCTGGGAAACTTGTGGAATTTCCTGGCCACTGAGGTGCTGGAGAAGTTGAAGCTGGGATGTTCTGCAGAGACTCACCCACACTGGCTGCCCAGCTCCTGCTCCAGTTGGGATTCTGGGATGAAACCTTCCAAGGTGTCCTAGCCTTTGTGGTGGTGCAGAGGCATCTCCATTTCCCTGGAGTGGACCATCTTGAGCACCTCTGGAGGTGGAGTAGGAGCACCCATCTGGATCTCTATGGTCTTTCTGGTGCTGCTGCATGCTGCCAGCCTGGAAGTGTCCAACCACTTCCTCACTGCAGGGTGGGCAAGTTGCCAGGCCAGGCTGTTCATCCAGGTCAGTCCTGGGATGACCCAGGCCAGGCTGCACTCTGGAGGCCTGAGCCATGTCTGCTCCATGCACAAGAATGGAGACAATGTTGTTCACTATGATGGAAGTCAGGCAGTTGTCGCTTGAAGGGGACAGAGACTCCTTTACAGAGGACCCAACTTCACTGGCCATGATGGAAGTCCAAATGCTGTTGCTGCCTTCAGATGTCTCAGAGTTGAGCCTCTGTGAGTAGGAGGAGAAGGAAGGGAAGCCCAAGCCCAGCACTCTCAGGTGCCCTGGAGCTCTCCCTCCTGCCCCAAAGGAGGAAGCAGTCAGCATCTTTGCTGTGGGGTGCCACCCAGCATGTGCCCAAGGACCCCTCCCTGCCTGCTGGACAGAGTGGTTCCCTCTGCCTCAGGACAAGGGGTGGACACTGTCAGCTCTGGCCACATAGTGCAATGCCTCCAGAAGACCCCTTGGGGAATTTCCTGGGCAAGGGGCTGCACCATCAGATTGAGCCCAAGTCTGAGAGCCTTCACTACCAGGCAGGCTGTGGTGTGGGGCTTTGCTGCATTCAGGGCAGAGTCTTCTGCAGCTGGCCCTGTCCTGGGCACTTCCCTTGCCGAACTGAACTGAACTGCTCGGGTATTTGTCTCAAAGATCGCTTCAACTGAAATGGAAAATTCCACAGAACCCAGCAGGGATGGCTTCTAGGTCTAGCTGAACTGCAAAGACATTCGTCCCAGGAAGACCCAGCCATGTGAGGCCTGCAAGCATGTGCAGACATACTGTTGCCAAGGAAACCAGAGATGCATAAAAAGACTGTTGAGACAAGCCCTAGTCTGATCGCCCGCCGCCAAAGAATCAAAGGATTGAGACCTCTGGGATGCTGTGGATCCATGGTAGTGACTATTCTTGTGACTCTATCTCAAACGCTCACTTAGCTTCTGTCCTGTTTGTTTCATTGTTTTATCGCTGTTGCTTTTCTTTTGAGAATTAAAGTGGTTTGGGGTATATGGCACTGGACATCATTTTTGTCTTAATCTTACTCTTGGGATCGTATCGAAACCTCCCTGACATTGGATCGGGACAGGAGGGAAAGGCTGAGAGACTCTTTAACTCCAAATGAGGTTGTCAAATCTCTGCTCCCACTCCAGGACACTCATTCACAGCCCATAGTGCCTTTGTATCTTCATTTTAACAATGTGCTGCTCTAGTTCCCTTTTCACAGCCTCATGCAGGAAGGGCAGGTCCAGCACCATGGGAATCACCATCCCATAACGCTTTTCTGGCCGCTGAGGCTGGAACATTCTGCAGAGACTCATCCGCATTGTCTGGCAAGCCCAGCTCATGCTCCAGTTTCATTGCTGGGATGAGACCCTGCAAGGTCAACTGGCCTTTGTGGTGGTGGACCTCTGTGTCTCCGTTTCCCTGGAGTGGATCACCTTGAGCACCTCTGAGGGTGGAGTAGGAGAACCCAGATGGATTTTGAGATCTTGCTGGTGCTGCTTCTGGCTGCCAGCCTTGAGGCATCTGTCTACTTCCTCACTGCAGGGTGGGCAAGTTGCCAGGCCAGGC
Source organism: Actenoides lindsayi (assembly GCA_025331215.1). NCBI lineage: Eukaryota > Metazoa > Chordata > Aves > Coraciiformes > Alcedinidae > Actenoides > Actenoides lindsayi. The sequence goes on from WTSP01002807.1 coordinate 40,469, forward strand.
GGCTCCTCTGGGTGAGCACTGGGATGCCCCGGGCCAGTCTGGACTCTGGAGAGCTGAGCCACGTCTGCTCCACTCACAAGAGTTGGGAGAGACATCCATGAAGAGGAGCCAGTGTTGTCTGCCATGATGGAAGTCAAAGAGTTGTCACTTGAAGGGGACACAGAGTCCTCTGCAGAGGAGCCAGCTTCAATGGCTGTGATGGAAGTCCAGGTGCTGTTGCTGCCTTCAGTTGTCTCAGAGTTGAACCTGAGTTAGGAGGAGTAGGAAAAGGAGGGTAAGCCCGAGCCCAGCACTCTTGGGTACCCTGGGGCTCTCCCTTCTTCCCCAAAGGAGGAAGCAGTCAGCATCTTTGCCATGGGGTCCCACCCAGCATGTGCCCAAGGACCCCTCCTTGCCTACTGGACAGAGTGGTTCCATCTGCCTCAGGACAAGGGGAGGACACTGTCAGATCGATGTCATAGAGGTCAAGCACTCTCAAAGATCATCATTCCTCATGTTTTAGGCCCATGGAGTTCCCCACATCCTCCTGTCACAGAGTCACCCACAAACCAAAGAGCAGCCAGTATCCAAAAGGGTGGTTTATTGCAACCAATGCTGCCCAGCACTCCTTCTGACCAAACACAAGTGCGGATGTCTGTTGGGAATTAAGTACTACACAACTAATTCCTAAACCTCAAGGAAAGATGAACCAAATGTGCACACACTCACTCATCAAGGGGAAACATCCCACAGAAGAGTGCCCAAGATACCACTCACCCAGAGATGGAGCAAGGCTCACTCAATCCATGCAAGTACCTTTGGACAGCATGTCCAAGGGGAGGGTCTGACTGCCAGGCCCACTGCTCTGAGAAGAACCAACTCTTCTAGTACTTAAGCAGGGCCCCATTTATACCCTAGTCGAGGGTGCACTGCAGTCATTTTGGTTGGTTGAGGGGTCAAGTTCAGACAAAACACAGACAAGCCTGGATCCGCTGGCTCTGTTTACTAAGGGTCCAGAATCTGAGGCTCCTGTCGGCCACCATGAGGTGCAGCTCAGTACTGCTCAGGCCGAGGTGCCAAACTGCTCCAGCACACCCTGTTTGCTTTGTCTGTTTTGTCTGTTGGGGAGGCTGCACCTGCCACACATTCCCAAGAGTTTGCTCCCATCCGTGCCCCCCCCCCATCCCTGTTCCCATCCTCAGTGGCCTCATGTGTTCAGGTATCTCGTTAGGTCTTCAGCCGTCCTGTTGCAGTGATGGACTGTTTTGTACGTGGCATCCATCTCCAGGCGTACGGGGGTGCATCTGCAGAAGGGCAGAGGGCAGCATTAGTGGGACCTCTCTTGCTGGAGGGATACCAGAGGGGGCTGTCGTGCTTCAGGGGGTACAATTCCACTTACTGGGTCTCCAGGGGCTGTAAAGCCTCTAGGAGGACAAAGCCTGCAGGCAGAGGAGAGCGAGTGAGCTGATGGGGCATCCATGGACGGGGTGATGGGCAAGTGGGACCAGGGGGTGTCTCTGCAGGGCACCTGCCCTTGCCCAAGGTTTGCTTCCCTCTGGCACCCTCCTTGATGTCTCTGTCCTGGTGCTTCTTCAGTCTCCCTTCCTGCAAAGGCACAGAAGGCAGCGGGTGAGAGAGAGGGGGACATTCCTCACCACCTCATCAGCACCAGCAACCAGCAGATCCCACCAGGGCCAGACCTGCACCTGCCCCAAGCCTCCTGGCCCAGGCAGGCCGGGGCCGACTGGGGAATGGCCTCCCCTGCCAGGCAGGGCCCCTCCACCCCACCCCTGGGGCTGCTCCTGGGCCCCTGCTCACCACCCACCCTGCTGGCCAGGGCTCAGCTCAGCACCAGCCGTGACTCCTACCTGGGGCTTGGCCACCATCACTCTGAGTCCATAGACAAGCAGCACCAGCAGCAGCCCCTGGAAAGCCCAGAAGGTGACATAGGTCACCGGGCTGGGGAAACCTGTTGCCAAGGCATGCTGGGGACACAACAGCACAACTTAGTCTCATGGATATGAGCCATAACTCTTCCATGTTAGGAAATGGACAGGGTGTGAAGAGATGTCCCTAAAGAATAGCCACAAGCAAACTGCAAACTTACGGGTAGGAACTAGAGACCAAGGCAACAAGGGGTACCTTGTGGTTGGAGTCTACTACAGGCTGCCTGACCAAGGGGAGCCTACTGATGAAACATCCTTACTCCAGCCACAGGAGGCATCACGATCGCAGGCTGTCCTGCTGGGAGACTTCAACCACCCCAACACCTGCTGGAAAAGCATCACAGCAAGCTGTAGGCAACCCATGAGACTCCTGGAGTGCCTCAACAATAACTTCTTAGGACAAGAAATATCCCTGTCCAAAGGGTACTGGATCTGTTGGGTCACCAATGCAGGCGAGATCATCAGGGATGTCAAGACTGGAGGCAGCCTGGGCTGCAGTGATCACACACTGGTGGAATTCACTGTACTAAGGAATAAGAGTCAGACAAGGAGCTTAATGTCTGGAAGGAGATCAGTGATGAGGGGTGTCCCTCAACGGTTTGTACTAGGACCAGTATTGCTTAGTATCTTCATTGATGACATAGACAGTGGGATCCAGTGCACCCTTAGCAAGTTTGCAGATAACACCAAGCTGAATGGTGCAGCTGACACACCAGAAGAACAGGATGCCATCCAGAGTACTCTGGACAAGCTTGAGAAGTGGGTCCATGTGAAGACGTTCAACAAGGCCAAGTGCAAGGTCCTGCACTTGCATCAGGGCAATCTCCGGTATCAATACAGTCTAGGAGATGATGGATTGAGAGCAGCCCTGCAGAAAAGGACTTGGGGGTACTGGTGGATAAAAAGCTGGACATGAGCCAGCAAAGTGCACTGGCAGCCCAAAAGGCCAACTGTATCTTGGGCTGTATCAAGAAAAGCATGGCCAGCAGTTTGAGAGAGGTGATTCTGCTGCTATACTCTGTTTTGGTGAGACCCCACCTGGAGTACTGCATACAGCTCTGGAGTTATCAGCACAGAAATACATGAACCTGTTGGAGCAGGTCCAGAGCTGGGCCTCAAAAATGATCAGAGGGATGGAACAGCTCTCCTATGGAGTAGAGCTGAGAGTGTTGGGGTTCTTCAGCCTGGAGAAGGCTGCAGGAAGACCTTACTACAGCCTTTCAGTACTTTATAGGGTGCCTGCAAGAAAGATGGGGACAGTCTTTTTAGCAGGGCCCGTTGTGACAGGACAAGGGGTGATGGTTTTAAAATAAAAAAGGGGAAATTTAGACTGGACAGAAGGCAGAAATTTTTTACTATGAGGTTGATGAAACACTGGCCCAGGCTGCCCAGAGAGGTGGTAGGTGTCCCATCCATGGGATCATTCAAAGTCAGGTTGGATGGGATTCTGAGCCACCTGGTCTAGTTTAAGATGTTCTTTCTCAGAGCAGGGGAGGTGGTCTCGATGATCTTTAAAGGTCTCTTCCAGCCCAAAACATTTTATGATTCTATAAGTATGACCTGGTTTCTACAGAAAAGAACTAGACATCTTGTCACCAGAGTGACTTAAATTAGGCAAAGAAACACAAGTAAAGATATTAACCAATCTTCCATTATCTGCAGGATATACCAGGTGGCATAGAAGGGACTCTCAGCTCCTAGTTTACTGTAAGCAAGAGGAGACCTGAAGACTCAGCCTGATGTAATGGCAGCTCTTGCACAAAATGTCTCAAGTTTGAAGAGTCGTGTACCTGACCTCTCCGTAACTTGGAGAACTTGCACTGTGCCCACAGACAAGCCTCCCCAACTGGCATAAACGGTATTAAAACCTCAAGGTCACTCTCTACACTTCTCATCCTTTTCTTAACTTACTGCACAAAGTAACTGAATTTGGAGAAAGGTCTCCATGCTGTCCTTTTGCATTGGGCCATATTACCCTCCTCAAATAAAGCTGCTTTTACATTTTTTTCCTGGCAGCTATTTTGAACAGTAAATCCAAACGATGGTGTAACATTAACCAACTCCTCTGCCTATTTATTCACCAAGCGTGGTTGGGTGAGTGACTTAACTGCTCACCCTACCCTGCTGATACTTGAAGTTTTAGTCTTATAAACCCCAAGATGGCATCTGGCTGTGCTATAGTGAGGGCTGTAAGACTTCTACCCATGATGACCGATCACCACGGTGCTGTCCAAGTGGGATTTCGCCTCAGCGTCTGCCCCGCTTTCGGCCCAGCTGGCAGCTGAGCCCCTCATGGCCTCTTCCCACCCCACAGCGGGACAGGGAGAAGAATCAGGAGGAAAAGGTAAAGAACCCCGTGGGCTGAGGGGGATAGTCTAACTGAACCCCTGAGCGAAGCAGCAGCAATAATGGCAACATCGATGCCATGCAGCGAAACTGCTGCCGCCCAGAACCCACCGCGCCGCGCGGGGCTGCACGCGCTTCTCCTCCTTTCCCCCCGACCAACTGAGCATGACATCAGCGTGGGAGTGACTTGCCCCCTGGGCCCATGCGGGTCAGAGTTGAGTCTTTTTCTAAGAGTCACCCTTTAAAAGCCCCTGGCCACTCAATAGATCAGTGGCTACTACTGAAGCCCAAAGCGTAATTTAACCTGTTTCCAGCAGACCATGGTGGCAGCAGAGCCTCCCTGCCCACCACAGACACGGGCACCTGTTTAAAGTGCAGTGACATCATCCAAAGCCCCACAGCCACCTTCTGTTTTCTACATGCAGTAAAAAGTAGGCCTTTGTAAAATTCAGATGTTGAAAACTCAGATATGCCAGAACGTAAAGCACAATTAAATTTAAATATACACGTAATCTAATAGTCTGATTATCGGGCATCTTAAAAGAGCTTTATGACTCATCTAACTGCTAATCAATTAATGAAATTTAATAGAAGCTGAGATTTGCAGAGGTGTTCATTAACACGGGTCAGGCAGATATCTTTTTGAGGCAGTACACAGCTAATCCATTTTGGAACTTACCTGTGGTAATGCTGTTCTACGGCAAGGTCATTATCTGTGTATCTACAATCTTTCTCTATTCAGAGAGAAAAAAACCACAACATGGCTTGCAAGAATGATTTAAGAGTTAGTACAGACAGGGCTAAAAAGTTTTTACCAGCACACAGTGGAAGCCTGTATATAAGCATATAAGTGAGAGAAGACATTTGTTTAAAAGAATCTTTGCTCAATCTTAAATATAGGCTCAGCAGATGGCATCACTGCTGGAGAAAAAGCAAAGATGAATGCCTGTTCCTCTAAGGATTATTATTTAGTTACCAGTCCCACAACTGTGGTCACTATAAAACCAATGTTTGGGTTTTGATGGAGTCATCTTCCGGCCTCTCCTGTCCACAACAGAGCTGAGGTGCTTGGTCATCCCTAGAGATGGCTGCCTTTGACCAGAATGGGGCAACTCTCAGATGCCCCATCCTGTGTGTCCTCAGAGCGTCAAAGTTTCTAAGTAGCCTGAACATAATGCTTCTTTTGAAAAAGAAGTTCAGCTATGCCCTGCCCAGTGTTTACATGAGGCATATAGAAAACAAATGAGATGCTATAAATGCATAGCTGGAGGTATCCATGCCAGGACAAAAGATTCATGGGACTTACTGAACCTGAACCAAAAGTCATTTTCTTTTCTTGAGAAATAAGCAAATAACAATTATGATGGGCCATAACCAAGAGAAAGGAATGCAAACCCTCAAACCCATCATGCTCTGCTTGAAGTGTCTTTTCCTTTGGGTTGTTTGGTTGAAGTCTTGTGCTGTTTCATGCATGCTGTGTGCTTCACCTGTGGTGTGAGGTCTGACTCCGTTTGGATATAGTGAGTGCTCACTTTTCAGGAAACACTACACACCATTGTGATATCAGCAAATCTGCCAGCATTTGGTGACTTTGTTGCTGGAAATCTAAGTATTTTTACAATAACCATTGCAAACCAAAGCCTATTTGAATAGAAAAAAAAAGAGACAAGGAAAAAATTAATTGAAGTTCAGATGGAACTGCTTCATTGGAGTAGACTGAGCAGGGCCACCAAGCAGGACAGTGTGTGAAGATGTGAGCAGCTGGTGGTGATGAATCAGAAAAAGGCAGGAAAGAATCTGCTGAGCAGACAGCAGGGCAGCCTCATGTCAGCAGCCTCCACACAGTAGAATTTCTCATCTGTCTGCCCTGTAGTTGCTGTATAGCTTGTAGCTTTTGAAGTCCAGAGAGCTCAGACTGAAGGAGTCTGTCCTATGCAGGTTCTCATGTTCCTATTATTCTTGCATCATTCTGCTTATGCAAGGGAGGAAGGCCAAAAGGTTGTCCAAAGTCCTTCAGGAGCAAGAATCGTGGTGAAATTCCACACCAGCGCTGAATGTCTTAATTGCTGAAACCCATGCAGACCTCTGGAGGCAAAACCTGGCTAGCCGTGTGTCTGTCTGTCCTTCCTTCCTTCCTTCCTTCCTTCCTTCCTTCCTTCCTTCCTTCCTTCCTTCCTTCCTTCCTTCCTTCCTTC
>WTSP01002808.1:6059-29578 GCA_025331215.1 Actenoides lindsayi
TTTTTTTTTTTTTTTTTTTTTTTTGGTTTTTTTTTTTTTTTTTTTTTTTTTTTTTTTTTTTTTTTTTTTTTTTTTTTAATGTTAGTAACCTCATCAGCAAAGGCAATGCAGCTCTTAGATCTTTTCTTAGATCTTTTAATCTCTGGTGGTTACTTCTAGACGGTTTGCCTGGCATGTGGGTAATGCTCAAGCTTACACTGACTTTCTGTATAGCAGTGAATTTCCCTCTAACATAATCACAATGAACACTCATGTTAGAATGAAACTGAAGCAATGAGTTCTCTTCTTAACCCTAGCACTAAATGCTGATTTAACCCTAATCCAGGCAAATAGATTTGGGCTTTGGTTTTATTCACCAAAGACTAATTTACCTTAATGAATGTCTTGAAAAACATTTGTTTTAAAACAGTCATTCTTAAATTACTGATGTTTAACAAAACCACTGAACCCATTAACCCTGTGGACACTTGTCAGCTGAAGAAGGTGAAAAATTATTATAAAACTGAAGAAGAATCCTAAATTCTTCAGGCACTGCAATACTAAATGCCAAATTCCTTCTAAAGATGAACTTTCCTGGAAGCAGAAAGTGGTCATAGAAAGATAAATTCCTTATCACTGCATCCTTTGAAAGAGTCACACAGTATTGCTGGAGCAATCTGACTACTAGGTCTTTTTCTTTTGTCCTAAAGAAAGGCTAGTTTTTTTGTGGGCAAGACACTTGGTAATTGAAATCCCAGCCCAAAGGTACTGCTGTACAACTCCCAAAGATGTCCAGGGTATTCTAAAACCTTAACTAACCTGAGACAGTCTTATATACTCACAGTGGTTAATCATAACCAAGTCTCCCTTAGCTCCCTCTAAGTCAATGATGAGAACATAACTTCTGTGAGAGTGTGACCTGGAGCAAGAGCCTAACTCAGGTGTCAGAGACATTTGGGACAGCCTCCACCTACCTAGCACACCCCCACTGCCCAGACAACCAAGCTGCTCACAAGTTACCGCCTCAATGTCCACGAGATTACAGCAACCTGACTATTTAAAGTGCTGGTAAAGTTCACCTTTTTCCCCTTCACCCTGAAACTTGTTCTATTTCAGGGAACCACTCCAAGATCCATTTGTCACGGGGCCTAAAATTCGTTTCTCAAGTAGGACTGCTCCTGGAAATACTTATAGGCTCTTAAGTAGAAGTAATATGAGGTATTGGTAACACTACAAGTGATTCACATACAGAAAAGGAGTTGGATAGTTGTTCCCCCTCTTCCCCAAAGCCATGTGCTTTCCCCAGAGTCTGTGCTTTGTGTTTTTCTGCCACATTTATGTGCTTCATGCTTTATGTAAGGCACCTATTATCAGTAATGACCCTATGCATACTAAGGGACATTGCTCTTCAGTGCTGTTACATCTCAACTATTATATCCCAAGTAATTTATTTCTGTGGAGAAATAGATTTCATTCCATTGCAAGTTGCTTTAGTAAGGGAATGCTTTAACATTCTCTAAACCCTTAACCCTTTCGGGTTTCAGTAGTCCCAAGAATTAAAGTAAGAAGGATTACCTCTTGCTGCAAATTAGCATTAATGATGAACCCAAGGTAATTTACTCTAGTAGCGAGTTTGATCACAACACATACATTCAAAATAAGAGCTCATCATTCCATTTTTGCATGATCAAAATTAATATTAAGCAACACCACCACTAACAAGGGTAAGTACTTGTATTTCCCCAAAACCAAAGCTAGGACCCTTACATAGTCACTGATTCCAAGTCACTCGTCATTTACATTGTTACAGACAGCTACAGTCAGATGTCAAATATCTGAAAATCCCACTCAGTAATATGGAATCTGAGACACTATTATACCTATTTTTTCTTCTTTCTTTACCAATGATAAAGAAAGTGGTCCAATGATTCACACTGTGTTCCAGAAGTCTTTAATTTCAAAAAGTGCTAAAACCTCTGAATCTCCATCTTCAACAAGTTTATTAGAGCTTTACATCCACCCTCTGCTTCAGAGCAGTTGCAACAAAAGTGTTTGCTCAAGCTATGGGAGTTGTTGGCTCATTGGTTTTCTATGATACATCCTATAGACAAGGTAAGTGCAGCAGCCAAAGTAAAGAACAATGTTTAGAACTGTTTTTCTCTTCAGACAGCAAGGCTTCAGGAACGCAGCTAAAACCTCCAATTACATTTTTCAAATAGCGGAGCGTGTTAGGCCAGTATGGCCCAAAATCTGGTCCAGCCTGACAGGCTCAGCAGGTTTTCTGCCTGAATTGTGTCACCAACTCCAAGACAAGTATAGCAGAGTCCCAGACATGCCTTGCATCAGAAGTGAACGAAAGACATGTGAACACTGTGCTCAAATTTTCAAAGACGCAGGTGGAAGTTTTACTACAAGAGTCCTGCAGAACATGTATGCAAATTATGAAACTGAGAATAGGACCTCCTGCCCCCTTACAATTAACATTAAAGGCATCTACATCACTCAGAGACATTTCCCACCACCAGCACAAGTTGGTTTCATCATGCTAAATGGTCACTGGTAAGATTCTCACTGACACGCGTTTTCAATAAAAGCAGCAGGACTTTGAAATCATAGCAACCATTGTTATCGCAACAATTTAGCTCAAAAGCAGCTTTGATATCAAAGCTTTTCACAAAACCTACACATCTTCAAACACTGTACAGAGCTTCATCTGGTTATTCAGATACATGCTTTATTAAAAGTCTTTCAAACTGTGTCATCTAATGCATCTGAGTTTCAGAAAAGCACGGGAAAAATCTGCACTTATCACATCGACAGAAAAATAAAAGGATATTCAGAATTTATAGCAATGTCCAAAGTCAAGGTAACAACTGGGTATCAGTGTCCTACTAAAATAAACCATGAACACAGTAAAGTACTTGAGTTTAAGTCCTTCATTGAGTGGATACTCATGATTTGGTTTCCTGCAGGGTGCTGGCATATTTCTGTTTTTACAGATGCATAAATGACTTCAGCAGAGCTTTCCAGAAAGCTGAATTAACTGAGTTCACATTATTAACATAGGTTTTTACTTTGTAGCTAAGTATTTTTGTTTATATATTTTAATTTTCATTTCTCTGTTTATGTTCTGTAGTTTTGCCTCCTAAAAATGTGCCAGAACAGAAGGTGCTTGAGAACAGCTGCTTTTTGTTGGAAATTGTAATTTTTGGAGTTGGAGTACATGCAACTTCAACAGAAGTTTATATTTAAATTAAAAGTTAGTTCACATTAAAATTACTGAATGTTTTTACCAGAAAATACCCAATATCTCTACCATGTAGTCTGAGATACTGAAAACAGAAAGACAAGCCTGAACTATCTATTCCATAAGGCAACTTTCAATTCTTTTCCAGTAAAACCTGGCAAACAACTGAGAGGATTATTGTCCCAAGAGATGAATAAATAAGTAATTTATGTCAAAACTCTTGTATTTCTTCAATAAATAACACAGATTATGAAGCATTAGGATGAAAATACTGAGGTTGGAAACTGTGCTGCTCAGCTCCTGGCATGAAGCATGTAGCATTACTAGCAAGTATCAGAATCAAAGCAGGACTAGTATCAAGCTTAGAGGTTAGCACATGTCCCTCACTTTTGTGGGATAACTCACTTTCTAGCTGAGATTTTTGGTCCATAAGCAACACTAACGGTTAGTTGCTCTTAGCTTCAAATGGAAAACAGGCTGTGAAATACTACTTTAGCTTCAAATAGAAACCAGGCTGTGAAATACGCCTTTTGTGCTATGGAAACCTAAACCACAAAGGTTTTTTTTCTCAGTGAGTCCCACAGCAAGCAGTTTTCTGCTCTTTTAATTATTCCTAGGTGGATTTCCTGCAATTTTGTGTTAGACTTACTGAGAAGTGCCATGAAAGCATCTCCCATGTAAAAACACAGAGCAAGCATAGGTTCTGTTGAAACTGCCTGAAATTCTTCTGTTCATAAACTTAAGGATCATGCTAGTCTTTAGAGTTACAAATGTACTAGATACTGACGTTCAGTACATTGTCCAGCTAAAGATCAGTAAACTGCTGTCAAAGTCACTGCGCTCCAGGTTTGCACCTTGCAAACATAGCCTCCATTTTTATTTTGTGGTGTAACTCTATAGCAAGCCTCAGCTTGGTAATGTCCAGCTTACCAAGCACCTCCACCACTTTCCTTCAGATGCTGCAAAAGTCCATTGCCTTATGCTTCCTCATCCTTTGCAGAAGGCTACAAAGTTTTGTTTGCTAGTTTTTGTTTACTCCAAGGGTGCTGTTAAAAGCAGTCAGAGTTGGGTCAAGAACTGAACTTTGCCAAACCTTTGTAGAAACACTGTCCCTACCACAATTACATTTTGAGACCTGTCAGTCATTTATTTTTAATATGCTCAGTACCTAGTTTTAATACATTCAGTATCTTCCATCAAATTGGTCATTCTAGTTTCTAGCAGTGTATGACATCAATTGAAATGCTTTACAGGAAGCAGAACATGTTATTTAAACAATCCTGATTTCTGAAAGCAAAACTTCCAGAAAGATTTTGGTTAGTGGGGTGTATTTTACACTACAGCACTATTGTGTGGCAGTAAGTTAATCTCTTCATTCTTTACCAGGTTTCATATTCATTGTTGCATTAAGATCCCCAGAATATGACCATAATTTATCTTTCTAAAAATGCTGCTACCATGTTAAGTTTTGGGTCAAATGCCTTCATCTTTTCCATCTTTTCCGTGGTTTAAAATAGCTGTTTGTGGAAGAAATCAGTATCTGAGATTCAGACAGCTCAGTATCTGAGATTCAGACACTCAGGTGCAAGTCATTTCATCTCATCAATACACAAGTCAAGAAACTCCTCTTTAGTATCGTCCTTTGTTATGAGTGGTACTGAAACACTTCTGATTTCATTGTGCCATTTCTATGTCACTGGACTTCTCTAAAATGCAGAGGACAAATACAAATGCTCAGTCTTTTAACATTGCTTATTCTTCTGTTTTCACCTTAAAGTAAACAAATAAGATTTTCTTCTTCATTCATATTTTAAAATCCCTTTCAGCATAGGCTGTACCACCCACAGCTCTACCAATGGCCCTACCATTTTCATTTCCTTTCCTTGCAAGCTCTCTATCATTGATGGCCTTATCTGCATCAGCTATTTTTTTTAAAACTTCCCATCAGCAGTTTTGCCTGCATGGGCAGCTTCCTTACTACATCTACTTGCAGTAGCTTTTTGAGAACCTAGCAACACTCTCTTAAGAAGAGTCTTACTAGAATTAAGAATAACATGAGTGATGACTTCAAATTTTGAATCAGACAACTGATCCAATATCAAGGAGGACAAAGTGTTTAACATGATCTTTGCATCAGCATTTGCCAAAAGCCAGCTGTGAGTAGACTGCTGGTACAGTGACACCAGTGACAGGGATTATGTATCCTGTAGATCAGAGACAGAATTGGTTTTTACTGATTAGGAAATACTGAAGTTAAACTCTTTCACCTGACATTTGTCATATGATGCTTCAAGATTGGCCTCAAGTACACTCAGAAACTCAAATGGTTATCTTTGGGAACTAACAGGGAATAGTTGCTGTACCAGAGAACTGGAAGAGGCAAACTCAGTGGCTCTTTCTCAAAAAAGGGGTGGTGGAGGTGTGTGCAAGAAAAAAAAAAAAAAAAAAGAGAAGATGTCAAAAAGAGGAGATGTAAAGACTTTAGGACTTTACTTAAATCTCTAGAAATTTTATATGGCAACTAATTAACCTGCTATGGAAGGAAATTAAGAAAGTAACAGCAGTTACGTCAGATCTATCAATAAAAACAAATCTTGCCCAACCACATTAACTTTCACCTGGAACACAATTGCAGGCCTTCTAGCTAGGAAGCAATGACTGTCAAATCTCTCAAATTCATTAGTGCTGTCTGGCAAGTTATAGAATACATTGATGTGGCCTTTTATTTTTGACAGTAATCCAGTTAAGATAGAGAAGTTGGTGGGTGCATTCTGGATGATAGCATTAGAAAGAAAAGATAGTTTCAGTAAACCTGAAGAAGTGGAGAAAAAAGGGAATTCAGTAAGAAAAGAACCCACAAGTTACTAGGATAGCTGACTGCACAGATACAGCGTGGAAAACAAAAGGTGAGGCAAGAATTTTGCACTAAATAATTTGGAGACTACAAGGTGGATCACAAAGCGAGCACAATTCAGCATTTCCTACTCTGTAATAGCATGATAATCCTTGTACTCAGACATGCATGTGAGAGTGCAGCTCATAACTCACAGGGAAAACTTCTGCCACTATGCTCAGCTGTAAGCTTGAACCACATCTTTCCTGAAATACAGTGCTCAGAATTGGATAAAGGCAGAATAAGATTAGGAGAGATTAACAAGAGTGGTCACAGGTCTTCAGGGTGACCAGTAAAGAAATGCTTTTATTGTGTTTTGTAGACAAGTTACCAGTTTTTTCAGGCCCCTAAACACCAGGGATCTGATATATACAGCAGATACAAACTGGTACCATATCCTATTCCTTTTCTTTTCTCTTATAAAGGTGATCAATACACATAACTTTCAGTAAATCAATAGTAATTCTGAAACAAAAAGTATTCACTCTGAGAAAAATGTGCACAGTCACTGAAGGAGTAACAACCTAAATAGCTGTGTAGCAAAAGGATTTGGGGAGAAACAATTAAATAGTTCAGATACATCATTTTGTACATTTTCAAAAAGATTTTATGACACTCACATTCAGTAACAGATTCAGGTGTGTCAGAAAACCTCTTTTAGCTTATGCCCCTCCAAAGTCAAGAATATTGACATGGTTTACTTTTAGAATAAATCTCATTACTGTTGATAAATCACTTCTAAAGCAAAAGTTCCATTAAAATCTCAACTTTCATTTAAAAAGATTTATAAATCCCACAGTTTCAGAGGAAAACTTGCAAAGATGACACGAGCAAAATCTCAGGAACCAGAAAATAAACAGTTGAGAGAAAAGCAAATAAACTAAACAAACCAGCCAAAGCAATAGAAACAGTTAAGAAAAGAAGAGAGCAAGGCAACACTGTAACACAATTGAACCAGTTGTCACAGATCTGGACACATACTTTTTCAGTACAAATATCAACAACAGTCCATCTTGTTTTTTCTGAACGTCTGTAAATATATTGAAGGAAGCCTTTTTCCCATATTACTCTCCAGGCAGCAATTTATAGGGAAAATTTCTTAGGCCACACACCTATGGTATCTACAAATAACATAAATAGTATTCAGCGTATTTTTACTACATGAAATGCACAGTTGTAGGGAGGTAGTTTGTCAAGAGAAGAACTTTGAGGCACTCAACTGGCATTGAAGCAGCGGAAGAGCAGCTCTACTCTTTCACACATTTCTAAGCACGTTGAAAAGGGTAGTTGACAATGTCTAGCTTCTGTTTGAGTGGACTGCATGGTGGAGGAGAGGCTCACGCATGGACCATACCAAGTAATCTGGTTATGTGCATGTTGGAGAGGGCAAGGAGGAAAATTTCAAAGTGACAGATAAACATGCACAAACTTTCTGAAGTAATTCAGTAATTCACAGAAGGCCAATAGAAGTGTACAGGCAAGACCTTTTGAGTTTCCTCAGATGACAAAACAAGGAAGATCCGAAGCCAGCCATAAACACTTACCACTATTACCGTGCAGAACTACCTTTTAGCAGAGATGGGTAACACTAGAAATTACTGCAAGGTTAGGTTATCTTGTGCAGAACTCATGAATAACCCATTGAAATTGCCTAGGTAGCTTTGTCAGAGTTGTAAGTCAAATGTCTGCCTACTTTCACACTTACTCGTCCTTAGAATGCAGTAATGAAACCACAGGTTCCAAGGAAAGCCACTTTTATCAATGGATTGCTATACTTGGGCATAATGTCAATACCACTGAAGGGACCTTGCCTCCTGGTGAGAGAATGTCAGTCTTTGAGACTTCACAACTGGTTTCAGAGTGCCTTCACCACAAACCTCCCAATTACGAAGTTGTAGCTGTGACTAATCCCATTACCAGTCACCACAGTGGGTAGCAGTGAAAATGATACACATCTCTCCATATTACTATGATGTGCCATGTTCTGGTTGTCCAGTGAGACTTTCTATTATTTCTTTTCAAGTAAATATATTTGGGTTTTTATATTATTACTGCCTCTGCAATAAACATTTCTATTCTCAAATATAAAATCTTAAAAATCTGGGCAGCAAAAAAAAAAAAATAAAAAATTTCTGGAGGAACAGCATTAAATCTTTGATGGAAAGAACTGCAGACCCAGACTCCACCTGGTCCTGGATGCACAAGGAGCAGAGCCAGCGGAGAGAGGAAGCCACTACAGCTGGGCTGAGAGAGTCCAAGAGAAGAAAAGGCTGCAGTTGTGCTCCACTGAAATGCAGACTGACTGCCAAGTTCCCCAACTGCACTGCACCAGGAAGTAGTTTTTATTCAGTTAAAAAAAAAAAAAGGGGGGGGAGGGGGGGGAGAGAAGGGAGGGAAGGGGAAGGGTATGTGGTTATTAGAAACAGGGTGAGTTCTCTATTATAAATTGGCATTTTCCTAGAAGAAGTGGTTGCCTCTTAAGATATTATTTTTAATGTTTCTTTCAGTAGTAAGAAAAATTCTAAGGAGGAGTTTAAATACAGACGTCTCACAGAAGGTTATCTCTTGTTTACAGTACATTTTGATAGTGTTTTTTAAGAACTGAAAGAGAAGCAAACAGGCATCTCAATACTGTTACCATAGTTTGCAGAAGTGATGAATTATTACCTATTTCCTGTCATCTTTTACATTGCATTAATGTGCTTTATCTTGCACATCTGTCACACAAATCCTCCCCTCCAATGTACGGAAAAAAAAAAAAAAATAGAGAGATATTCATGCTTACATGTGGTCAATATAGCTGACACCAAGATACAGTAGGTCTAATCTTCAGAGAAATTGCAACAGTTACTCTTCCTCAGGAGCAGGCCCTCAGTCTGTGCAATGTGTCTTACAGTCCTCACTTTCTGAAACAACTTCTCTTTATCATCCTATCTTTTTTTCTTTCTTCATTTAAAAGAAAAAAAAACTCAAACCATACAACAACAAAAATACCCCACAAAAACAACACCATACAACACCACCAAAACAAACAGAAAAAAAAGAAAAATCATTAAAATTGACACTCTATCACAATAATCCTTTGTTATTTTGACCTGTCTAATTTAGGATTGTCTTCAGATTTGTTTCCTTACACAATTACGTAGTTAGCGTGGGAAGAGCAAGGGATTGCAGGCTTTAACCACTTCTCAAATGAAAATAATAGGTCAGAGGATTCTCATTGACCACAGTAGGAATTAGATCAAACCTAAGTACTACACTGAAGGAACACAAATTCCATAGGCAAACATCACCATCAGTCTGTATGCTCCATCAGCAGAAAAGCTTTTACACAATTTTTTTGTTATCATGAGAAATTCTTTCAGAGATTTGGATTCATTTTATTGTAATGATTTATTCCCAACTTCATAATCAATACTATGAATACAGAGGCTCAATCTAAAAGTTATGGCTTCCAATAGCAATGCAGTCTAAACTTTTGTGCATGAAGGCAGGAATTGGGTTAGGTGTCCAATGTATATGGTTACAGCATAAGAAAACGTTTTCTTCTTTATTTGCATAGGTCCCATTTGTCAGTTCCTGTCAGAGGAAGACTGAATGCATGCAGGTACTTGGTTCCTGTAGACCAGGTGTCTCCTTTAAAGTCAGCAACATCACAATAAATGAACTCAGTCGATTTACACTAGCTCAGGGTTTCTTGCTCTGGAAAAATTCTATATAAATACTCATAGCTCAGTAAGTAAGACTGCAGTACAAACATGCATCCTTTTCGCCCACACCTTTCTGAACAAATGCCAAGTTCTTCACTTCTTTATAGTATTATCACATGCAACCCAAGAAATCAACAGAAATCCCACAAGTATGCTCCAAACCAAACATTTATTTTTGCCCTGTATTTTATTTCCCATGTCATCTTCATTTGTTAGACCTATCAACCCTTGCTCACTCATAGTAACACACACACAAAAAAATAAATAAAAAGCATTCTATGATGTACTAGAGAGGTGCGTTGAACCTGAAAGTTGCCATGGAAATCCTGATCTTTTTAAAAAGCAGAAGTCTAAAGCATTGTTAGCATTGAGTTATACAAAGAGACTTCATGCAGAGAAGTATCATTATTGGTAACATGTATGGTTTACCCCAAGGCTGGGGGTATTTCAGCTGAAGGTTGTGGAAAAGAGATGCTTAAATTGAGTACTTCTCTGGATTGATGCTTATATATGTATAGGAGTCCTTCAGTTGCTCACACCTTTGTATTTTATATACACCATCTCTGCATGCAGATCCTTGGAAACAGAGGCCTCTTTCTTTTGACAAATATTTAAAGCCTTATTACTACTGATTGTTATTAATATTGGCTAACTCCAAGAACATCAAAATTCGAGAGTTCTTACAATTGCACCAATACTATAAAAAGGTGTGTATTTTAATTTTTTTTTTAATCATGTGAATGCTTGGCAAAGAATAAAAAGACTTCACCCTTCCAAAATTAGGAAGTGCACACACATCCCACAACAAAAACCGAGCTCCTAGTCTTCTCGTCTTCTGTGTCATGAATCCTTTCTCCAGGGACAAACCAAGACTTTATTCACTTTATCCTCAGACCTCAATGCATGAAGAAGATCATCAAACATTTAAAATAATCTTTAGTATAAGCATATTGGTCAAAGAAATGTCCTTTAAAAGCCCACAGCAGATCAAAAACCACAAGAAATCTAAGGGGGTTTAAAAATTATTATTATTTTAAATTTTAGCCAATTCATTTATGACATTCAGTTATTCATCAACAGTTAAAGAGACATAGACTATCAGGCAGCAAAGGAAGAAGTCTGGAGTGTGCCTGTCAGAAGAATAGGTTTGATAGTTCTGATGTGGAAAACCGGATATTCTTATGGCTAGATAAGAGTATATGGCTGCTGTTAATCATTTGCTGTACACCACTGCATGGGCTTGCTTCTTTTTTGTAGGGGTGTCTCTCACAGGTGAGAAAAGTAATCTCTTTTCCTCTTTGAAAGTACATATGGTTGCACACAGCAGAAATGAGAGTGCTAGTAATCTGCACGTATAAAAATGCCAGAAATAAAGAAGGCCAGAACTCTGCTCACCACCCAAATTTCTCAGCAAAATGGGACCTTCCATATGGCCCTTTACACTAGCAGCAAGGCAAATTAGCACTCTTTCTTCACAGTACTTTTAAGATGGAAGAGCAGCCATTAGGTTACATGTTTTACTGGCGGCCATAATTTTTAATGGTGGTTTTGCTTCTCTCCAAGAAACATATGTGTGTTCCATCAGCAGATCCCCATCAGGACAGGTTGACTTTAGGCCAGCAGGGACCCACAGAGGAGGGTTGTCCCTGACCAAGATACCAGGAGCAGCTAAGCCCTTTGCATTCCTGTGATGCAGTTTGTATTTACTTTTGTCCAGATCATTAGCCAAAGACCTGAGGAGATAATACCTTCTTTATCCCTTTATGAGCAGAGCAAGTAAGGAGCAATATTAGGGGCATTTGGGGTAAAGCAGATTACATTTTGGGTAGACCTATTGCTAATTTTCACAGAAAGATTCAGCATTGTCTGCAACCAGGAGCTAGCACATGTTATAACAGGAAAAAAAAACAAAACAAAAAAAGAGAGAGCTATATAATTTTGAATTTAGACAGGCCAGCTCACTTAGCTCTGCAGCATAAAGCACAAGCTCCTTCTTAAGTACATGAGTAAATCCCATAAGGACTCCTGCTTGAACACAAGTATACACTTCAGTGCTTACACTTAGCTGGATCCTTACTTTCCATATCATCTATATAAAGATTTTGGACATTTCTTAAGTAAAGGAAAGATGTTGTAAGAAATCATCTGCTTAATCTTCTGAATAATGAAAAAGCAAGTGTCATTTCCCATTCTCTTATCTCTCTTGTTTTAAAAAAGTTTCACACTGATACATGATACTAATTTAAAAGGAAACACTTCCAGGCAAAGAGAAATCCTTTCATAGGCCAACAGTTTCTCCTTCTGTCAGAAAAACACACTGAAGATTCATCTGGAGGGAAAATCTTCTCTTACTCTAAAAGGACAATCTTAATTCAAAGCTTTCGCATACTTCTGGGTGAGAGGAGGGACTATGGGACAAATATCTACACTAAACAAGAGCATTTCAAATTTTAAGAAGTGTATACCCTGAGCACTTTTAAGATGAACATAGAAGTTAGTTGGTAGGATGAATGACAGGGAAGAATTAGATTATTATTTTTAATAGAATCCAATTTAAAAAAATTCACTTCACTTAGAGATAAGAAATGTGACAGTTGAGTTTCTAACAGCACTTATCATTACTGCTGTTACTTTTCAGAAACTGTTTCCTGAAAAACATGTTATACTGACAGCCTACTGTGGAATTCTCTCCAAAGCCTCTGGGGCTTTGGATTTGCAGTGAGTGGGTGGATTGCTGCAAGTTGAGGGATTGAGAATTAACCATCAAATTGTGAACATGCCCAGGCTGCAATCACACCATCATTTAACAGTGATCCTTAACCTTTCCTGTATCTTTGCCTCTCCACCCTTTATTGGCACATCACCAGTGTCAGGCTGTGGCCTCTTCGAGGATGGATCATATCTTTCCATGGTTTGCTTTTATTTTTTCCCACAAGACGTCCAACACACTTCTGAAAGAGATTAAGAACTCCCAGGGAGCTCAGCTAAGTGGGATGCAGTCATTATGCAGCAAACTCACATGATTCAGCATTTGCTAAATATGTGCCATAAAATCAAATAGATATGCTGCTGTATTAACATTGTTTTCCAGATGTATAATTTGCATGGGTTGACTCTGCAATTTCCAGCTGTATAGCTCTAGCCTTGCATTACCCTAGACTAGATCTTATGTATAAGCCATCGCAATACTTAAATATTTAAAAGGACAGAATCGGTGCTCTAAGTTGTATTTTGAGTTCCTCGAGTACACCGCAGTGTACAATAACTATTATAGTACATGATTTTGTTGTTGTTGTTACCCAAACATTACTAATATTAGAGGCTATTTAAAAATTTTTTTTATAAATTGCACTTTTCTAAACCTGATCTGGGAAACTGGTTCTCTCAGGACAGTTTCGGCAATTTTGGGAAAAGAAACTGAATTCCTAAGAAATTTGAGTTAAACAACATTAAAAAAAGCCTCCACTGTCCCTTGTCTTCCCAAGAAGAGTTTCTGTAATGCTTTCTAGCACTTCAGGAGTGCTGAATAGCCAGCACAGGAAAGCTCCAGCAGGTGACTGGAGGCCCAGAGGGGCTCAAGAGGGGCTCAAGCTGGTGTGGACCAGAAGCCCTTCCTCCTGGACTCTCATTCCACTTACAAGAATTGTTTAAAGCATTAAGACCTTGATGCAGGAAAAATTCTGCAGCACCAGGAGACCAAATAAGCTGATCTAACTGGTCATCACAGGTGAAAAATATTTCCACCAACTGGCTTCCCACACCCATGCCTGTATGACATTGTTCCAGGCCTGATGCTCATTGAACTATTTTTATCAACCACTTTATCTCATTAACCCATGAAAAAACTGAACCAGAAAAAAAAAACAAAACCAAAACAGTACATAATTTTGTGCTGGTATTAAGACTGAATTATCTCTAAGAGTCCAAGCAGCATTCAGCTGGTACAAAGCAGCAAGACAGACCTCTTCTCCTTTGTGGTGAAAAACTGATGCATCTGCTTATTCACTCATCCTCCTGCCTACCTAAGCAAGGGCACTCAAGGACTCTAGCTTGATTACTTCTAGGGCAGGAAGTTATTTTGGGATCAAGACTAAAACCAAACAACTGACTAGTGATTCCAGCTGTGCGACAAGAGCAATACCAGACGTTCCTGATGTTTGAATGTATGCATCTGCAGCTGCCTCCTCCACAGGAGGTGAAACACAAACAGCCCTCTCTATAATGGAATGCTGAACAAAAAATCACCACTTCTGTTAATTTTCTTAAGATCTTGGCTTTTGAGCTTTCTGGGATACCTCAGGAAATGTGGGTTTCCTCATCCAAACCAGCCAATCTTGTAAATTGGTACTGTAGAAACCAGCAGCAGGTGTGGTTAGCTCATAAAAACCGCCAGAGAAACAAACAGCTGAGACTCTCTAGCAATGGGATCAGTGTTAGGGCATGGGAGTAGCCACGAGCACCACATTGAATTCCCTTGTCTCTGAGGGGAAAAACTATACCACCTCTGATCTCATCTAAATAACCTTACATCAACAACAAGCTGGTCCCATACTAGCTAGTTGCTTTTCCACCAGTTGTCTGGAATTTCTGGCATACGGGGCCACCAGCTCCACAATCTGCCTGGTGCCTCTTCCAAAAGAGGCAGAAAAGCAAGTGCCCTTTGCCTTGCTCAGCAGCTCCGGACATTCAACATCTATTGAAGCATGCTTTAAGCCACAGGAACAGTGTAAGAGAAACAATCGTGTCAAAGGGCACGGCACTATACTACCAGATATACTGGTACAGAAAAAGTACTTTTTTTGTACATAAAGCCTGCCACTCAAAAGATAGAAGGTGGGATGATCTTACCACAGGAAATCTAAATCTTTATGTAGTACAATAAACATTCTGGGAGTTTCCAAATATTATCATCCACTAATGGGTGGTATAGATGGGCTACCTCTAAGACTACAAAGAGGCTTGAAAAAGATTGCTGCATAGCTGCTGGTACCTCAGTGCACTATGCCAGATGACAAGCAGTAATGCAGGACATGCTGTCTACCACAATCACTGGCAAGTTCATTGGCTCTCTTCATTGCTATCTACTGCATTCTCCTCATCCTAACACATTTTCCACATTGCACACTCTATAAAATAGATTCTTATGAAAAGCAAATATCTGTACATACTTCTACACAGAAGAGAAGTAGCTCTGAATGAGTGAACTGAGAGCAGAGTAGGTGAAAAACTTAAGATATTCTATCACATGAAGTCAAGTATAAAAGCTTACTGGAACCACAATAAACAACTTCACTATTAGCCATTTATTGTATGCTGTTTAACAGCTAAATTCACTTTAGACCCCTTTAACACAGCAGTTGTCACATATTTCCCTTTAAACACTGGTGTCACATACCTGAGATTGGGGAGGTATTCAACTAGATTACTGAAATTAGAAATCACAGAGCAGTTTGTTAACAGTTGTATAATTATTCCATTTTAGTAGAAGCAATAAGACTTAATTGAATTCAGTTTGAGCAGAAGAAATAAAATAATGGGACTCCTATAAGAACATGTATAGACATTACAAACTTTGAGCCACTGTAAACCAGTGAAGATCAAGAACTTTAATGGACACTTAGACTGAGAAATACTGTCTAAGGGTCCATCTTTAACAAAACTAGTGAGTTTAGCTAGGCTACAAACTATATGAACAAGAAGTACTACTTTAGGACACACCACTGCTTCAAATTTTCCACTGAATACTCTTTTTGGGATCAATGACAACAGCGTGATGTGCTTCCAAGAAAAGGATGAAGTTAAGAAAGACCAAGTTTCCCTCAGCATTCTTTAAATTATACTGAAAGCGGGCCTGAATGATATCTTAATTATCATCCACACATTACATGATGAACAGAAAAGAGCTAAAAAAGCATTAGGAATAAGGACAAAGTTTAATGGAATAAAACCTGGGAAAACACCAGCAATATACAGGTTTGGAAGGAAAACAATTGACAAATGTTAGCTGAAACACAGTAACATGGAAGTGTGAAATTCAGAGCTGGGCCTGTTTCATCACTGCTGCAAAGCTGTATCGTTCCACCAAAAACCAATTTAGCCCTTGCAGTGAGAGCAGGCAACACAATGTGCAAACACTAGTGCAACCCATAAGTTTAGTCTTTAGATGGCTTGAATCAGACAGGGCAAAACACATTTCTTTGCAAGGCCAGTGACAATCCATCAGGATTTTAATCTGAACTTCAGAAAGATGTAAACAACTGTGAGGGATTTCAGAGAATACCTTCAAAACAATTACGTGGTTGGAGGAACTGACTAAGGTTTCTTCACAAGAGCTAAACATATCTAGTCCAATTGAGCAGTCTCCAACAGCAGTGGGAGACAGACCTGAGAATATTTGAGAATACTCATCTAAAGTCCAAAACCTGAAGGTGCTTCTGGAAATACAAAACAAACGAATCTCATGGGATAAAGTTAGACACTAGAAATTAAGCTGGTAGGGAAAAGTGTACCCCATAGGAAAGGAATTCTGCTGTAAAATAAGCAGACGAGGAAAGCAGCCACATATCAGTCCAGATCAGCAGATATTAACAATCAGATTTGAAGGGGGTTATTTACTGGAATCATACAGAGCCCCAAGGTGTAGCACACTTAACAAACTGAGATAACAGAAGATTGGATTCTTTGGACCTGAAGACAGACTTGGTGTTCCCCAAATTTAAAGACTAAAGTATCTCCCTAAGTTTTAGAATTAGCAACACCTTGATTATTTCAAATATTCCAAATATCTAAATTCATTAAAGTTTTGAATCACAATTCTATACAGAAATCTCTCCCTCATAGAAAAAAATTCAAAAGTTTGTTACAAATGATAAGGGAAAAACAAGTTTTGCATGCATTAGTTCAGTTGCAAATTTATTTCATACAGGCTGTATTAAGTACACAGAAGCTGTTGGAATACAGCTGTCATCAGATCATGTTGATTGTGGCTTTATAGGTTCAGAGAAGGAGCAGATAAATGGGGGGGGGAAGAACCTGTAATTCTGCTTTTCGTTATCCCCATGTCTGTAATACTGACTGATGCAAACATCCACTTTTAATTGTTTTTATATTTCATTACATTAGCATACATAGGCACATTACTGGATTGGCGTGTCACAGGGGAGTCATGTATTGGCAGGAACAACAGACTGCAGTGATGTAGTAAGTATTTTCCAATTCTTAGACTTATGTCTTACTGAAAATTGGTAATCTTTCCTGCATCTTATTTCAGCTTAAAAAAAGCCCTAATTGTGGTCTAGCCTAAAGCTTCTCATCTGTCAACTTTATGGCATAAAGATACACAAATATAGTAACATTTATTTTCTACATATTATATCCTTCCATTCATGTTGGTGAGAACCATTTTAGATCAAACCTTCCTCCAGTTCCTTTCCCCCTCCCTTATCTGCACAAAGACTTCATATTCTTGTCTATTTTCCCTTTTAGGTCAATTTTTCTCTCCTTTGGGAACAATAACTGAGGCACAGAAACTTTCCAGTTACATTTGTTTTTCCCTCAGAAATTAAAATGATAGACAGTGGTAGGGGAAATGGACCGCACAGTAGCAATTACACTTATGTTGAGTACATCATTTGGTCTGTGTATTTTGGTTGTCTTCTGAAGGTCCTTTTATTTTAGCCCCAGGCCTACTTGGCTGCAGTAGGTCACTTGTTTCCGACAGCAACAAAAATAAAAATAAAAAAGAAACAGCCCTGGAAGCAGTATTCTTTTTTCTTTTTCTTTTTCTTTTTTTTTTATCCCCCCCCGCCCCGAGGTTGTTGTTTTCTAGCCTGTCTCAGTTTCCGGTTCCCATGAACCAGCTTGTCGCTGTTGTGTTTGGATTCACTGTACCAAAGAAAAAATGTTAAAAGGCTTGCTTGCTTTTAAAGAGAAAGTAAGACAGATTTTAATAGAAAGCCACAATTGTTTTAAAAAAACCCACAAAAAAACCCTAATTAAAAAAATCTTTTTCTCTATTGTCCTCCCAGTACTTATTCCAGAAAATCCCTTTCCTCTTTGCTGAGATTTTGAGTGGTACTGAAGGGCCAGGGATTGGCTTTTTGCAGCAACTCACTTTCCCTACGGATGGTGCTGCTCTGCCAGGAGAGGCTCCAGAGGTTTTTGCCCCCTGCAACTGGCATTTCAGCAAAGCGTGTTCTGTCACCCCTCGAACTGGCAGCCCATGTGATCCCACCATGGCTTGTCCTGCTAGATAATAGTGCAAGATAGGCCAGGGCCTTGGGACCATTTGCATCATATTTCAGATCCAACTGACCCCTCTCTGCTCCAAAGAGAGTGGTCAGCACATATGAACACAACTGGTAACAAAGCCCAAGGAACAGGCCCGTTGCTCTGTGGAAATCACAGCTTGTGTAAAACACATGCACACATATATATGTAAAGCTACACTCTGGTCTTCAGTCATTACTGTAGAACTCAGAGTCAACGAGGTTGGGTTTTTTCCCTCCTTTTGTTTGTTTGTTTTCATAGCCTAGTTTCATAAGCTAAAATAGCTGACCCTTCTTCCATGTAGTAGGTTGGAGTGCATGATCCACCAAAACACCTGCCAACCTGCATTAGTATCCAGTGACCCTAAAATGCAATTAAACTCTCAGTCCACCCCCCACCTCAAATAGCTTTTGGACTTGGCTGATTTCTATCCAGCTTGGCAAAGGGGCATTAAAAGATAATTAACGTACCGGAAGTATGGTTTTTGTGATTGCTTGTTTGGGTTGGGTTTTTTGGCTTGTTTGTTTGTTTTGGGTTTTTTTACCATTATGTCAGGATAAAGAAGAAAGGTGAAAAGCAGATTCCTTCTCCCTTCCTTGGAAAAGCAGGTTTCACAGTTTGAACACTATTTAGCAAGAGCCCATACTTTAACCAGCCTGTTTCCTTCAGCTGTTTATGTTTGTGACTTCAATAAGTCAAAGACACCAATTTGCATGCAACAGGCCCATTTCCCCCCCCCCCCTCAAGACACCAACCTTTCTCCAGAGGTGCTCTTACTCTGATCTGGCCCACAGTTGCAGCTCCAAGAACTGGGGCTCTCTGGCACACCCTGAGATACACCTCATACTCCTAAGGAATCATAAAAAAACCCCCCATCCCAGAAGCAGCTTAGACAAAATCTGGGGGACCCACTACATACTTTTGTGTCTCTGGTACAGATAAATTGCAGTTTTCCTGCAGTTTCATGCCAGAGACAGCTGTTACATGCTCTGGCAATTTTCCTCTTGGAAACAGCCACATGTACTTCAGACTTAACAGAAACTTGGAGGTGCTCTCACACTCCAGAAGGTTTTCAACCCTGAGGAGAGGTACGAGGCAGATTTGAAGGCAAGATTAGTCCCTCAGTAAGCAAAACATTCAGGTTTCTAAGGGCACTATCTCACCGTGAGCTGGTTTATGTGGACAGTTGGAGAAATCCAGCATGAGCTGCCCCCAGGGTGACAGGTGAGGAGCTCCAAGTGCTGTCTGATGGCAAAGGATGCCTCGCCAGGGCTGCACTTACAGCATCAGCATCAGTGAGGCATGCCGGCTGCCTGCAGGTTAAGTGGATCAGAGATAGTGGAATCTCTCACCATAAACCGACGTGCATTTCCACACAGGAGCCACAGGTCCCTGTTTGTACCTCTCTCTGGTTCCCCCTCCCTCTTCTGATGTGGGATAAAAATGCAGCAGAGATTGAAAGGTTTAAGGAAGTCCCACATACTTATTTATGTGTATATTTACAACACAGACAAACCTGAAACATTAAAAAAGGTCTTCCCTCCTCTTCCAGCCTGCACACAAGCATTCTGCATTTAAGCATGCCATGTATTTAACTCACAGCATCCAGGAGACTTGCTATTTTCTTGAATCTCCATATCCCCACCCCTTGCTGAAGTGAACATGTATGTGTAGGGTACAGTGCCCCCTTCACATTTACAAGGCCATATCACAGCTTTTTCACAGCTCCTCTATCTTTTGTGACAGAACTGACCAACCTGCCTGCCTCACTGGCATATGTAGGGAGGCAGGAAAGGCCAGGGGGGTGCAGGGGGACAGGGCTGTGGTACCACATGCCTGGCTGGAGCAGGTGGAGTTCAGTGCCATCACACTGTTTGGGAACGGTCAAGGAAGAAAGACAGGAGTTATTCTCCACATCCCATTATTCATGGCAGAGCTATGCTTGTTTCTGAAGAAAATCCCATTTGTGTCCATCCTGGGATTTTGGCTCCCTCAGTCTCCTGCCTGTCCCTTATATCTCCCAGAGAAAAAAAAAATAAAAAATCAGCAGAGTAGTGGTGGTACTGAGAAAAAATAAAAGGACAAACTGACACCTCATTTCATAGAGTAGTAATTCATTGATCCCACACTGACCAAACATTGCACAAGGATGTACTTCCATGTGCCATGCAGGGCAGCACCACCAGACTCCCACAGGCTGGTACTGTTCTGGAGAATTCCTGTAACCCCTTGGAAAGGTTCAGAGCTGGGGAACCTAACCACGAGGTGCTTGTTTTGCCACGCAGCTAGTCTCTGACAGACCAGCAAGCCACCTGGAAAGCCTACATACCTTGCCCTGGTTCCTTTGAATATGTAATTTTTCATCATGCTCTGCTGCTGGTCTGTGAGGATCCCTGACCTGGGACCCTACATGTACCAGATGAGGATCCTGCACAGCCTCTGGTTCTCCTGAGCTCAGGTGCTGCAGCAGTTGGTGGCACCCACCTCAAAGGTTCTCATAGCTGTGGCAGTGGCATCCATCTTGAAGGGTCTTATGCCATCTTCCAGTTCAAGTCTGCTGCGTTATATACATGGTAGTAGCCTTCTCTACGCCTCACCTGACCCCTCCAGCCCCCACTCATAAATGTCTCAGAAGAACAAAGGTGTCACATTTTGGTTCACAGGAAGCACAGGCTGGCTGCACCACCCTCCTTGAGTCCCAACTTGTTGCCCAGACAGCGTTAATTGTAATTGCTTTGTATGAGCACCCTTACACAGGCAGCATTTTGTGCCTGAAAGATCAACAGAGTCCAAGTAACTGCAAAAATAGAATCAGATGCAATAACATCTTACATAAGCTTCGGTTAATAATAAACCCAAATTTACTCAAATCCTAGTGACTCTAGTCCTAGTAGTGACAAGATAGAAGATAACTGTGAGAACATACTGAACTATTAATGTGGTTTGATGACACTATCCTTCCCACGCTTTGTAAATTGTTAAGAAAAGGACCTATTTGGGGTGCCCCTCTCCCTCACATACCTTGAGATTATTGTTCAGGTAGCTTGAATCAATCACTTGATTTAATAGACTGATTGTGTTACAGCACAGATATATGTTTTACTAGGACCCAAAAGATGTAAATACATGCCAAACAGGATTCTCGGCTGTCTTTTGGTTTAATTATCTCTAAAATAAATGTTAAAGTCCTATTAAAAAAAAACCCAAACCAGAACTAAACAACAAAAAAACAAAACCAAAACCAAGATAAAAAAAAAAAAAGGAAAAAGAAAAAAGAAAAAAAGGAAAGTTACTTTCACCGGTTGGATAAACTGGGTTCTTTTAAACTCTGTCCTGGCTATCCTTATGCTTCTTGATTAAATGAGTTGGCCTTTATAAACTATGTTTGCTCCTTCCAAAAACCAACATGGAATAAACCAAATTTCTGATAAACTGGATTATCCATTTTGGAGCCCTTTGAACTAAGAAAATATTAGTTTTCCCTCCTGCCCCTTAGCGATTGTAACAAGGATCTGAAATACTGTCATAGAAGTTTACAAAACTACCGGACAACTGGCTCTAGCCTGCCTGTTCCTCCTATTCAGGAGATGTTATTTGAGGAAAGTGTTAAATAGATACTATTATCAGCCATACTTATCCTCTTCTGCCATGGAGACGGTAATGTTCTAGGACAAGTTAGAGACAAAAAGGCATCCAAGCCTTCAATAGCTAAGTGACTAAGAACACACATTCCAGGGGCAAACAAAGGAAAAGAATTTAAATACATTGAAATACAACAGTCTCAGAGATATTAACAAAGAACATGCCCTGTAAGGAATTTTCAAAGTCACAACCTGGTGAGAATATTCATATTCCTTCTAGACACTGCCACTTGGATTTGCAAGCTTCCCTAAAGCCTCTTCGAAGTTACACATTGCTTCAAGTTTTGGTGCCTTGATAATATACATGCTGGTGTGTCCATAGTACCTGTAACTATGCAAGTTGTTTAGATATGTTTGTTAAAAGCAAAACAAAACATACATTTGCTTATATCAGATCATCTGTTTTTCCTCAGTTTGATGACAGAAGTCTAACCCAGATGTTAACTACAGAGAATACTTCAAAAGAAAAGGCATTTCTCAGAATAACTTTGGAAGAACGTAACACTCACTTCTCAGTTACAAGCTGAATCTGCTTTAACATTTTTGACCACATCTTTGTTTTTGGCTACTTATACCTTTGCTGTTGTTTTGTATACTTAGAGAGGCAAGGAGCATTTGTAGACAGATAAAATTAAAGCATATGCACTGACATTATGAGATACTTCCATAATGTACAAAAAATGTGCTAAATTTTAATAGTCTTAGTAGGGTTTTTTTTTTCTTTGAAGTGTTAGTCTTCATAACTTTAACAATGTTCTAACAAATTTTTTAAGTCTTTTTTTTTTAAAAAAACAAAGGAATGCATGTGCATGCACGTCATAGTCACTGCTAGCATCTCAAGTCCTCATGGAAGGAGTGCACAGGTTCAGACGTAAGCAGTAGCACTGCAGTGGACAGAGAATGGGAGCAGGTATCACCGGATCATAGCATGACCCTGAATAAGTTGAGTGCTCAGTTCCAGTTTCTCAGTTTGTGAAATGGGAATATTAATGTTTAACTACCTCAATAAACCAACATATACACATGAATACTGAAAAGGCCATGGTACTTCCACAGTAGAAATACAAATTAGTATACAGGAGCTCCTTTTACCAAGAATTTGGACCTTTGCCATTCCTAACCCCCTCAAAAAAAAAAAAAAAAAAAAAAAAAAAAAGAAACTCTAGAAGAATGACACAAAATTGACACAAGGCCTCACAGCAAGGATGATTTGGGGATTTAACTTATCAAATAGAAGGTCAAAAGTTAACTTGATCACAATCTAAAGGTACTTATACAAAGAGAGCAGCTATGACTAGAGGCCTCCATCTCTTAAACAAAGGCAAAACTACTGCTAGAAATTCAAATTACC
Source organism: Actenoides lindsayi (assembly GCA_025331215.1). Taxonomy (NCBI): domain Eukaryota; kingdom Metazoa; phylum Chordata; class Aves; order Coraciiformes; family Alcedinidae; genus Actenoides; species Actenoides lindsayi. The sequence goes on from WTSP01002808.1 coordinate 29,149, forward strand.
CCAGGCTGCAACAAACAGGCAGCAGTAACAGTGTTCAGATCAAGGCTGAAGAGCGTATTATTTCTGAGAGATACGCTAGGTCACTGAGTTACCTGCAGGCATCACTGGCCAAGATCACAACTGCATTCTTTACAGAAGGGTCAGATTAGACTACCTTGATGCATTCTTCAGCATCCATCTAGAAAATTATTTTTTAAATGGCACAAATTGAATTAAAGATCTAAGAGAGTATCCTTATCCAAGGGCTGGTATTAACTCAGGAAACACTGAAGACTGAAGCACTAACATTGGCTACAACATTATTAAAGCTTCTGTAGTGATCAATGAAGTTGATAGCTTTAACATCAAACCATAAGTATCGTTTAAAAATAGTTTTCTTGAGGGTTTGTGGGGAAACAGGGTGGACAGAAAGGGGTAGTGAGGAAGGTAG